>JAPDEU010000025.1:0-284212 GCA_027569275.1 Emericellopsis terricola
CCCCCGCGCTATCTTCCCCGGCCCCCTGTGGGGCACACTGCGCCTGCGGGCCGGGGGCCCCCGGCTTTGCCGGCGCGGGCCGCCCCGTCGGGGCGTCCGTCCTTGGGCCCCCCGGGGGGGGGGGGGGCCGCCCCCCCCCCCCCGCCCCTCCCGCCCCCCCCCCCCCCCCCCTCCCCACCCCCCCCCCCCCCCCCCCCCCAAAAAGCGACAGGACGGGCGCGCTGATCCCGCTAAAAGCAGCCCGACGAATCCACGAAGCAGTGACCTCATCCTGCACTAGCACTAGCACGCGCGCTGCGGAGTCGACCTACGCAGCCGCCGCATACACGCTGAGGAGACCGATCGCTCACAACGCAGCTGTGACCTGGTGCAGCTCCAGTCCCTCGCGACACAAACAGAAGTCGTAGATAGACACGCAGACAGACAGGCAGGCGCTGGTCCGCACATTTTGGTTCCTTTGCATACTTACGTCCAGTCGCGCCCTGCAAAGTCATAAATAATCTACGCTTCGCTCTGGTCGGTTGGGTTGCGCCTGACTACGCGCCGTGCAAGCTCGCTCACAATTGCGATCTGATCGAGCCTCGAGCTTGTCGCCGGGCCCCTCAACTCCCCCACTGACCCAACCAGTGCAACTACCTGACCTCTCCCGACCACCTTCTACGGAATTCCTTGGACTGTTGCTAGCTGTTTGCGCGCGGCGCTCCCCAGCCCAACCAGCTCCCACGTGTCTCCGTTTGCCTTGTCGAGCCTCCTGACGCGCGCCGAACCTCATCGAAATCCGCATGATGTCCCTACGCCCAAGACAGACAAGGCCCATTGCTCGACACGCCTCGATCAGCCCGCACCCAACAAGTCAACGCGAAGCCGCCGCCAGGCATTGACGTTCGCCATGGATCCCATGGACGACGACAAGAGCCGCAGCCAGACGCCGTCCGCGCCCGCTCAATCCAGCACATCCAACACGCCCCAGCTCGAGGGCGCATCGACCTCCGTCTCAGGCAACTCGGGCACGCCCGCGCAGAGCCACCCGACGCCCGCCTCGTCTACCGCGGCGCAGGCGAACGCGTCCGTGCCGCACTCGGTCTCGACGCAGAATGCCAAGCGCAGGCGTGGTCTGGGCATCGTCACGCCCAATGCGTGCACGGAATGCCGCAAGAAGCGAGCAAAGGTCAGTTTTGCGCGTGGGGTCGTCGTCGTCGTCGTCGTCGCAGAGCGCGCCCGCTAACTAGAGACATTGAACAGTGCGATGGCCAGCAGCCCTGCAGCCGCTGCAAGGGCCAGAAGGAGGCCGAGTGCAAGTACGAAATTCCCGTGCGCCAGTCCAAGGAAAATCTCCGCACAGAGATTGAATCGCTGCGCACACGGCAAAAGTCGAGCGACAGCGTCCTGGCCGCCCTCGTGCGGCCTGAGCTCTGGGAGGAGGTGCTCAGCCGCCTGCGCAGCGGGATGCCCGTCGAGGCCATCGGGGAATGGCTCAGCGAACACGTGCCATCCATCTCGGCGCCCGTGTCGGCCACGTCCACGTCCCGCCATGACGAGTCCAGCATGGGGACGACACTGCCTTCGCTTTCGAATTACATTGGGCCGATGCCCGGATCCCT
Organism: Emericellopsis terricola; assembly: GCA_027569275.1. Taxonomy (NCBI): domain Eukaryota; kingdom Fungi; phylum Ascomycota; class Sordariomycetes; order Hypocreales; family Bionectriaceae; genus Emericellopsis; species Emericellopsis terricola. The sequence continues at coordinate 1,602 of JAPDEU010000025.1, forward strand.
GGCGGCGATGAATCTGGGTCGGCCTGGGATCGCTGGCGCGCCCGGAAAGCAGCCGCCTCCCGTCTCGCAGCAACACAACACTAGCGGCTCATGGGACTATCTCCAGCGGGTTCACAATGAACCGAGTCGCGGTGGTTCTCATGCCGATTCCATGAACTGGATGCCTGGCAGGCTGGGCTCCGGGCCGCGAGAAGCCGATCGGTCAGCGAGGCTCCCTCGCCTCCGTGGGCTGGAGCACATCCTGTCGCCGCTGGACGAGCCGCCCAACAGGTCTCCCTCAGGCACCTGGACCAGCATCACAAGCGATATCAACCTGGTGCAGCATCTGCTGGCGCTGTACTTCTGCTGGGAGTACCCCACTTTTGCGTCGCTCAGCAAGGAGCATTTCCTCCGGGACTTTCAGGAGGGCAGATATCGCTACTGCTCGCCCATGCTGGTGAATGCGCTGCTCGCGCTAGGATGTCGCTTCTCCTCGCAGCCCATGACGCGCGCGAATCCCAACGATCCGTACACGTCGGGGGACCACTTCTTCAAGGAGTCCCAGCGGCTCTTCCACCAGGAGACGAACCACCACTCGTTGACGACGATACAGGCTCTCGGGATCATGTCCATCCGAGAGGCGAGCTGCGGTCGGGATTCGGAGAGCTGGTACTATGCCGGCCAGAGTATACGTCTCGCCATTGAGATGGGTCTCCACCGGTTACACGATGAAGGCGACGAGGACGAGTTGGCAGTGCAGTCCGCGACGTTCTGGGGCGCATTCGCGCTGGACCAGTGAGTTTTTTTCCCTTTCCTTGGCGTGACCGTCGCTTCATGTACTAACGCCGTTGTGCAGCGCTTGGTCTCTTGCGACAGGGTCCCTACCGCAGTGTTCCTGCTTCCCCTACCTGCCTCCCAAACCTGCTATCATCGGCGATGTCGAGGCATCCTTGTGGGTGCCTTACACAGACGACGGAGCGCCGCTGCAGCGCTCCTGTGAACAGTCGTCCAATGTTCGCTCCGTGTACAAATGCTTCTGTGAGCTCAGCGAGCTGGTTCATCAATCGCTCTACATACTACATTCACCCGGCAAGCCGCTGACAGCCAGGGAACTGCTGGGCATATATACCCAATACCTGAACTGGTACGATCGAATACCAGAGGTGCTGCGACTCGGACACAACTTTACCCCTGCTGTCCTGTTTGCCCAGTAAGGATGTTCTCATTCGATGTGCTAAAGACACAACTGACCATGGCCCAGCATGTACTACCACTTTGCTATACTACTGCTCTTCCGGCCTCTGATCAAGTTGCGGATCATTGGCTCCAAAGTATCCCCGAGGGACGTGTGCTGCCAGGCTGCCGACGCCATCCAGGGGCTGCTGCGCTCCTACTCGCAACTCTACACGCTACGACGTACACCGTCGTTTGTCCCTTACTTCGTCCTCACCTCGGCCATCATCCACCTCGCCGTCGGTTCTACCGTAAAGTCCGAGCATTCTGATGCGGCCGACGAGGTCTCGCGGATGGCCAAGGCGGCCAAGCTCGACCCGCGCATATCTGAATCGCTGAAGCAAGGCATCGCCGACCTAGCGGAGATGGCGCCCTGTCACCACTTTGCGGACCAAGCGTTGAATATCCTGCGCTACCTGGCCAAGAAGTGGAACATTGACATTGACGTGGACGAGGGCAAGGCGCCACCGGACAACCCCGAGAGCATGGCCATGACGTACACGGACAGCCTCAACTTCTTCGCGCCCAACGTCGTGGACACGGATTTCGACTTTGACTGGGGCAGCATGCTCCAGGGCAGGGCAGAGGCCATTCAGCAGAAGGTGGCCAAGCGGTCGGGCGACAAGATGGACAATCCGCTCTTCTGGCCTTTTCCCCTGCAGGGACGGCCGATCTTGGCCACGGGCGTGGACCTGGAGGAGGCTGGATTTGAGCTGCTGTAGGTGATTTCTGCAGCGGCACACATGGCAGCCGGCCTACGAGGGCAATTATACCCCGTGATTGATACTGGGGCAACCCTGGATTTGGGGGAGAGGCATATATAGAGAAAGATGATCTGGACAATGTCGAGTCCAGAGGCAAGCAGCAATGGGCGGCAGTCGTGTATACCATCCAGTATTCAAAGACAGCACAATTCACATGACAGGGGCTCCCAGCTGAATATGCTTTCCTTCACCTGCCCTGGTAGTTCCCGCCTCATCATCTCCAGCCCTTGGGAGCATATTCTGCATGTATGGTCCGCGGTGTATGTAATGAAGTGGAGCTGGCAGTTTGTATACTGATTGTGATCCATGGTGGCGGGCTGTGCTCGAACCGCCTACGTCGCGTCTCACTGCGCCGCGGACTTGTTGCATATTGTGGTCCACGTGATGCTGCAGCATTGTCTGTGAGGCTGCGCCATGTTTGCGGACTTGGGACTGCATTTTCTCTTTTCGTCGCACGCACCGCAGCGACTGGAGCAGAGAGAAAGACCCATGGCAACCGACCCGATGGCGACTGTGGACGCGTACATGGATCCATGGCCGAGCAGCGACGCGGATATCGCTGACAGTATGCTCTCCCACTGGGTTTCCACACTCAAGAACGAGTTGGTCCCGTTCTCCTCCCACTGGGACGAAGGGGTCAAGTTACAATCGCAACATGTGCTGGAGCTCATCACCCATCTTGGAACTGAAGTGCCCGCCCGCGCAGAGGAAATGGCTTGGCCTTTCATTCACGAGGCAGAGATCTGCAGGATGACGCTTGTGGACTTGGATGCGTTTTCAAGCCCTGGCGAGTCGAGCCTGTACCTGTGCCAGTTCATATTGAGCGCCAGGGCGGCTACCATGAGGGCCCAGATCAGAGAAATCGACCGGGAGCTGTGCGTATTGACGTCCTGTACCTCCTTTTCGTTGACTGCACTGACGAAGATCCACAGGGGCCGGCCAGAGCACACGTTCGTCGTCCCTGCCATCATTGGCCCACACATCGCGCCCGAGGAATCCGCGCGCGTCTCGGTCAAGAGCAGAGGACGGAGAGCCGCGGGGCCTGAGGAGCAGAAGAGGGCCTACACCCCAGGAGAGGCAAAGGGCGCTCGAAGCGCGTCGCGTGCGGCGGCTGTCCGAAGCCCCTGCGCAGCACCATGTGCAGTACGCAGCGGATCCGAGTCCAGCCATCGCGGAAGTCGAGTCGGGTGCGCGCGCTCTTCCGAGACGACACATCAAAGTATGCTATCTGCTGCTCCTCGCGGGGGCTCTTTTCATCATGGGAAGCATGATGTGGGGCATCCACTGTTCATTGCACGGCGCCATGGGCGATGGTTTCACGGGTGCCAGCTGGCTGGTTGCTGTCGGTGCGCTCGTGCTGGGCCCGCCCTCGGCCATTCACTACAAGAAGTGTCGCTGCTGGGTGAGTGGTCTTGAGGAGCGTCCGCAGCCTGGACTTTTGACGCAGAGGGATCTGCGGACGGAACACTCGTACGAGATGGCTCGACGGTCTGCTCCGTCGCAGCATGTAGGTGATGATTGATGCGGTGACTGTGGGGGACTAAGTAATAAAGATAGGCTGCGGCGCAGGCGCTGCACGCCCCGGTTCTGCCAATGGCCGTTCTCTTTGGAAATGCTAAAGTAGTGTAGTTCGCTCTTTAGGTATTTGCCGTTCGTATGAGAAAGCATAGGCAAGGCAAAGAAGGCCACAATGAACAAGAGGTGTCGAGGCATAGGGTAAGCAGATCAGGGAGCCGCTCCCCCAGACTTCACGCGCGGCCCATTCTCTGGGCCTCGGCTACGTATGCTGGACATGACCTCGCCAGCTCCCACGTCGACAGGCTTTTTGATCCATCCATATTCATCTACAAAGAACCGCGAGCGCTGCGCCGGACACTACTGTCGGTTTCCTCATCAAAACACTCATCGTATCACGCCCCGGGAGACGACTCGACGAAGCCCAGCGCCAATTGCGGGCGAGCATCCATCCCCAAGAGCACGCGGGCGCGCCCCATGTCGGCGCCCTCAGCAATGCCCAGACCGGGCGCGAGGTCGACGCGTCCCACGGCTGGTCAGCTGCTCTCGCTGCCGCCGCAATGGCTCAGCATGTACGAGGACTTTATCACCAAGAACGCGGGCCAGGTGTCGCAGATTGAGAGCGCGCTGCGCAGCCTGACGTACATCATCCCAGGTTTGCCCCCCTCACAATCCTCACATCCAGAAGGGCGTCTACTGACCTTGCATGGAGGTCGTTTCCGCGATGCCGAGATTGCCTCCGAGTCGATCCATTCGGGCGTGCAGCTGCTGTCGCTGTACCACGACACCCTCCTCACGCGCGCCGTGTCCCGGCTGGCGCTGCCGATCCCGTCCGCGCACGCGCGCTACACACGATTCTGGAGCGAGAAGAGCACAATGTACCGCCGCGTGGCGATGCTGCTGCAAATGGTCGTCTACACGGAACTGCTGTGCGAGATGACGGCCAAGCGCAAGGGCGGGGAGAAGTCGCGGTGGCGGGTGGTGGTGCTGCTCGAGGCGATCAAGGCCATCTGCCGGCTCTGGCTGCTGCGCATCACGAGCTCGCGCCCGCTCGTCTCGCCCGTGCTGCCCGAGAGGGAGGCCATACCCGCGGACGCGGTGGAGGAGGAGGCGGCCGGGGCGGGGGCGGACGACGGCACGACGAGCGAGAGCGAGCTCATGGACGAGGTGCAGCTCAACGGCGACATTGCGCGGGACATGCTCCACGAGGACGAGGGCAGGGCCCCCTACGAGCGCGAGTGGCGGATGCCGCGGACGGGCATGAGCCTGCCCTCGCTGCCCAAGTCGGGCGACATCAGCACGTACCTGCTGGGCCGCGTCCTGACGGCCGAGGACATCAAGCCGGCCAAGCACCTGCTGAACCAGCTGCAAGGGTCCGGCCGGGCGGCCGAGATATTGCAGATCCTGTCGCCGCTCGTCTACGCGTCGGCCCTCGCGGCGAGCAAGGACCGCCGGGCGTGGACGCCCTGGATGGTCGGCCTCGCGGTCGAGTACGCCGCGCGCCAGCTGCGCGACCGCAGCCTGCGCACCACGTCGCTGGAGCGCGACGAGTGGAACAGGCGCGGCTGGGCCATGACCTGGTGGGCGATGCGCGGCGCCTTTTACGAGAACGTGACAAAGGGCGTGGTGGGCGGCGTGACGCGCAGGATGCCCGGGTTCATTGCCGGCATCCTCGAGGACTACGAGTACCTGTGGGAGAATTACTACTTTAGCACCAGCGCCTAATGAATGAATCGAAGAGCACAAGTGCCAGCGCACGTCCGTCGACGGATACGTGTTTGGACGTTCTTATCTTGCTTATACTTGCCGGGCCGAGATACGTGGGCTCGCACGTCGCTGGGTGTGGCCTGCCGAGAAACTGTGTTTTCTTTCCCATTCACTATTTTCTCTTCGCGTGCCGCGCTCTCTTCCCCAATCGACTGCACGAGTCGTGGCAGCGTCCTCGCGCCGGCGCTGAAACGGGTCGGTCCTCCACGGTGGAGCCGTCTCCAGCATCGGCAGCGATTACGTCGGCCTGGGATCCAGCGTTGGTGATCCTCTAGCGCGATCGCCTGCTCCGTGGATGGATGGATCCCTCTTGCTGCTCGGCAGTACAGAGATGGAGAAAAAAAATACAATGGCATTGTTTCGCGCTTGCCGAACGTCCGGGCACTGGCGAGCAGGCCGGCGTTTTACGTGCCCCCCTCGCGGCTTAGCGAGAGGCGGCGTCTGCCAGTGCGCCGGGCCAAGACTCTTGGCTTGAAACCCTTTCAGCCCAGTGCGCCCAGCCTGGCCCAGGACAGGAAGCTCTGGCCGATGCAAGTGTCCCAATGGGAGACGACGCGAGTCGGCGGTGACACGCAGGAGCAGCTGAGGCAGTCCATCGTACATAGAGTGCTGTACAACGGGTACATGTAGCCATGTCAACGAATTACTCTACACGCATGGAGAGGAGGATCATGTACGATACCGGCCAGTGATGGTGGTTTGGATATCTGCACCTTGGCATGCCGGCAGTTTTGCCCGTACATGAGCGTCTCTCGTTATCTTCGTGGCCAGCGCAGGAATTACGTGGGCATCTGCATTCCACCTCGCAACCTGCCTGTAGGCAAATCATGAGCGTCCATGAATCAAGTCATGAGTATCCAGAGCCGATGAGATGAACTACTACGTACTGCTAGACAAGATGGACTGCTGGAGCTCCAAGCTGGTGGATGAAGGCGGATCTCTGTTCGCCCACCGCCCATGGTATGACGGCGCGCGCACGGACACGCAAGGCAGTTGTTGGCTGGCGCAGTCCCGTGTCCCTGTCTCAGAGTCACATGGCAATGCGGAATCCATTTCCGGAAGGCGTGAGAGAGGGCGCGGAGGATGGCGCACAGGGCTGGCCAGGGATCGGTCGACTACGTACGTACGTAGTCACAGGAACGCAGCAAAGTTCCATGGGCTTTCGACATGCCCATCTCGAGTCATGCTGCGCCCTCACTGCGGCGGGAGGATTTCTTACGGGCTCGCTCAAGTATAGAGTCTGGGTCGGTGTCACTTTCAGGCTGCTGTGCCGAAACACTAGGCGACGCCAGCCAACGTGTGCGTGCGTGCGTACGTACTCCGGTCTTCATCTACTTCCGACGCGCTGGGCGCGCCGTGGAACTGCGCAACGTGGGCTGCGGGCATATCCATCAATTGCCGGGAATCATGTTTTGCTGCAATCTGGATGCGCGATAAAAATGGAAAACCGGGTGTCGCTAGCTGGCTAGCTACGTAGCGAGGAGGGTGGTTTGTTTCAGGTCATGCGCTCGATACGGGAAGATGTGAGACGGGTTCCTGCAGATGACCGACCTTGTTGTTGGACGGGCCAGGCCAGGACAGCACAGGGTACTCTGCATCGCGGGCTGCTGACCGGCTCCCTCTGGAGGCGGTATGGTGTAATACCTAATGACTGACAGCCAGACGGCAGTAACAAGAAGACTGGAAGCAGTGGCTGCTTCACCAGACCGAGCCAGCAGTGTCGCCCCTCTCCGCGCGCGTGAGGGGGCTCTGGAGAGGGACGCAGGTTGATTTCCGATGCGGTTTGTCGCCGCTAGACTGATGGATCTGCTCATTTGGCAAGGCTTTCGATTATTGCGAAGGCAGGAGAACCGCAAACTTTAGCCTGATCTCCGCCAGCCCAGGGACCAGAGGGGATGGCGTGCATTGTCCGAGTGGCTCACTGACGACACGCTGGGTCCGGCAGCAACGTTCCCGGCAGCATCTGGTCCTGCAGGATTGCCGAGAAGCGACTCATCGTGTTTCTGGGTGATAGTTATGATGGAGACTCCGGAGCCGGGTTCATCAATTGATCAGATAAGGAGCGCGAAGAGCCGAGACACGTCGGGCAAAAACAGTCGCGGCATTTGCATCCCGCGTGGACACTGACACAAGACAAGGCGGGGAGAACACGGTGCAACTCTGCCCCGGGTCATACGTACGCACAGGGCAAGAAAGGAACAGTTCGGGGTGGACATGGCATGGTGGTGATATATCGCTCAGCACTTGGCTGGCAACTGGGTTGCCAGTTAAATTACCTTAGCTTGGTCTACGGCTCCTGCGCAGCGCACAGACACCCCCCGCATGGTGCCCGTCACCTTGTGAGACATGTCTCTCCTTTATCTGGTGGACGATGGAGACAGCGACAACTTGGACAAGCGCTGGCGTGGCCGGTGTTGTATTCATGATCCATGATGGATATATCGTCTCCAGACGAGTATGTCATTGTTTGTCGGTAGTGGTCGTGGATGCTGGTGCGCCACACGGGCTGCCATGCCATGCAGTCAGTCAGTGTCGTTTCCCCTGACCCACTCGAGACGCATCATCAATGCAGAGGCCCTGTCAGGGCCTTCTGTGCGATCACTCATCACGGACCTTGCCATGTCACCTCCGCGCCCATCATGGATTCGTGCCCTGGCGGAAGAGGACGAGTCGATGAATTTCAGTCAAATTGAGCTAATCTATCCGTATAATGCGCCCATACACCGTTCCCAATGGATTGGCATGCTGGTCGCCCTGGGCTCTCCGTCATTGACGTACGCGAGGCTGGGTGGGCTCTGAGACTCGCGTCGGACATATCATGGCATCGCGTCGCGAATCTTAGTCATAACAATGTTGGGGAGCCGAGCCATGATGAAAGATCCTCGTCACGTCCGTCCATCATTCCGTGGCAGCAGCAGTACGTACAGTACGGAGCACCTGCCAGCAGTGCCTCGGAAGTTTGATTGCAAGCGCGACCCCATAAAAAAGGGGTCTGCAGTGGCCAGAAGCGGGCAAGCGCCAACCCCAGCAGGAGCAGATTTGCAACAGATGGGCCCATTCGGAAAATGGCGCCGCGTTAGCGCCAGACGGGCTGCCCCTGGCGTATCCCCTCGTCGCCGTGAAATGATCGACCCCCCCCCCCGGGGCGGTGCGCGCATTCGGTGCATTGACTGATTTGCGCTGCGGGCTTGCCCAATCTCGGTTCATGGCTTTTTGTTGTTGTTGCCCAGCCTCGACAGCACCCATTGCAGAGGACGGCAGCCTGACTGACCCCCCCCAGAGCACGGGCCCATCTCGTTACCCAGCGGCATGTCGTGACAAGGGAAGGACCGTCCTCGGTGTGACGCTGCTGCATTGGGTTAGGCGGACGTTCTGATGAGCATGCACGCCCCAGTCCCCATGTACGCACGTACCGCACGTCCAAACGCGATCCCCCCCCAGGCACCAGGTGTGATCGTCACTCGCGCCAGACGCCCACATCCTCGCTGTTGTCCGCGACGGTGACTGCTCATGGCGCCTGTCGGACTAATATGGCCTGGCGAACGAACAAGCGATGCCTCCTGGTCTCACTGACGCCATGTCACCAAACGTATCACCACTCCACCGCGTTCGTCTTGGCACTTGCTTTGTCTGGGCCCGCATCCGGGTGCCTGGCCAAATCAGTCCTTGTACGTCCAGTACCCGCCAAGGAAGGGGCTGCCCACTCGCGCAAGCCGGGCCCTGGACTGGCTGCATGCTGATTGACCAGGGGATCTGCTCATCTCTCGTGCAACCCAGCTGAACATCCCAGCCTTTTACAGCCAAGCCCAGCCAAGCCCAGCCCAGCCCAGAACTACCTGCTGTAATACCTGCCTGCCCACCTCTGACCTGCCAGGACAGCACGCACCCACGCGCCGCCATCAGTACCGTTCGCTCCTCTTCCTCCCGCCCAGCTACCTCACCGTTCGGGGCCACCCTCAACTCTCACCTGAACTGATCCAACGCCGTCAACGCTCTCGTCGTCCATCGTCGACGTCCTTTCGCTCCATCCCGATACGCTTCGGCACTTGCAGCGCGCTATTCGCGTTCGTCCACTCGTTTAACACGCTCGCTTTCGCTGGGCCTCGCGGCCTCTTTTCACCTACGCCATGGACCCGACGGTCCAGGATCAATCGCCTCATCTCGCACCTCAGCACCTGCAACAGCACCAGCAACAGCAACCACAGGATGTTCTCGCTGAGGCGCGCAAAAATCTACAGATGCTGATGGAGGCCGGCCTCTCGCGCGACCAGCTCCATCAGCTTCTCGACACGCAAATGCTCCAGACCCTCGCCGACTCGACCCAACAGCCGTCACAGCAACACCAGCACCAAGACCAGCAGGAGCAGCCGCAGCAGCACCACCACCATGCACCGAACGTCTCGCCGCACGCGCAACAGCTTCCGTCCCAAGTGCCCACGTTGACGATCCCTCCCGCGCCGCAATGCCCGCCTCCGCCTCCACCAACAGCCGCCCATCAGGTCGAGCAGCAGCAGCAACGGCAACAGCAGCAGCAACAACAGCATCACCAACAGGCGATGCCATCTCCCGTCTCGCACAGTCCCACAGCGCCCATGCCGACTTCTGCCAACGCTTCGATTCTGCGCAGCGATATGAAACACCCAATGTCGTTAGCGGATGATGGAAGTGGTTCGTGGTTCCCCCCAGCGCGCCGTGAAACCGCAGGCGCATTCCTTGGAGCTTCGTGACTGACAAAGATCTAGCGAACCTGTTTTCTTACCCTCCCTCTGCGCCCTTCGTCCACCGCCCACGCTTCTCTGTCTCATCCACGAGCTCAGGGTCCTCGGGACACGCCTCCGTCTTCTCCAACATGTCTTCACATTCCGCAATGTCTTGGGCATCGGCCAGCTCCAATTGTCCCCGTTCGCAAGCGCCTCTTCCCATGCCGCCACAGATCACCTCTCCGACCGGCCAGCCCATCATCACGGGCGGCCCAATGGGCGCCGCCGGCTCCCTGCACAAGCAAAACATCTACTGGTGCACATCCTGCGAGACGAGCTTCAAGCGCAAGTACGACTGGAAGCGCCACGAGGACGAGTTTCACGAGCGATGGAGAAAGTATCCCTGCCCGGAGCCTGGATGCAACCGCAGCTTCTGGGGCTCCAACTCATTCAACCAGCACCACAAGCAGTGCCACGGATGCACGACGTGCCCCCATGCCGAAAAGGTGGTCCGCTTCCTCCGCAAACGCAAGTACTGGGCCTGTGGATTCTGCTCCGCGCTGCATCCTGCCCGCGAGCGCCACGTCGAGCACGTCGCCCGGCACTTTGAGTCTGGCATGACCAAGGCAGAGTGGATGCACTCGCGCGTCGTCTACGGCTTGCTCCACCAGCCGCTCATCCGCGAGGCCTGGGATGCGCTCGTGGGCAGCAAGCAGGCGAGCTACGCCGGCCGCCGACCGCGCTTCAGCTGGCACCCGAGCAAGACGGGCCGGGCGCAGGGCTTCCTCGAGAAGGAGAACCCGGGCCAGCTCCAGGACCTGCTCGAATTCTTCTCGGGCAACGAAGGCGAGGCCGAGTTCATTGCGAGCGTCGCGTACGACCTGGCCGACATTGTCATGGACAATGTCCAGCTCACGCCTCCGCCGTTCCCGGGCCAGCCAGGGGCCATGTCGCCGTTTCAGGATCCCCGCATGTCCTTCCACCCCATGCCGCCGCCGCCGCCGCCTCCGCAGCCACCCACCCAGCAGGTCATGTCCAACGGGAGGCCCAACGGCCACCCTTCGTACGCCAGCTCCTATCACACGCCCATGATGATGCCGTCGCAACCGTTTGCCCGTCCCAGCGGACCGTCACCGCCCGATTCGACAGGCCACTCGCCCATGACGGCGAGCCACTCGCCCATTGCGTCGACGCACTCCATCAAGCAAGAGCCGTCCCATTCCGGTGCGCCGTCACTGGAGACGGGCAGCGGCGTGATGGACTTTGACTACTCACCCGCCCCCGTCGTGTTTGAGGACTGGGAGAGCATGTACACTCCAAGCTTGGACGAGGGTGCGCCTGGCCAACCGAATACGCAGCCTGGATGGGGCATGATGCCGCACTTTAATCCGAGCGTCGGGTCGTAACATTCATTGGTAACGAACCGAGGTCGCTCCAGGCCTCTCTACACCAGGAAGAACAATATGGGCCAGCCGACATAATGTGGAGCGCCTGCTGCTGGCCCCGGCGCAAGTGCATCGACGATATCAGCTTGAACAGAAGCACCTCTATTGCTATTTCATTTTTCCATGCAGCACATTTTCCTCGCACATAAGTACACTCTGATTTGCTTACGCCACTTTACGAACACGGCATGCTCGCCAATCATCCCTTACTCTGTTGTCATTTAATGCTGGCTGCGGCCTTTCATTTCCGCTCTGTTTTGCCACGACCTCCTATTTGCCGAGGCATTCTTTTTGTTCTCACATTGTATGAGAAGACCGTATATACCTGGAACGTACCTGGGCCATTGAGGAAGGAGTTGGCAGGCTACAGTCACATAATTCTGCTTGAGGCTGCCCTTGGTCACGGTCCGGATGGACGTATTGCTGAAGAGAGGGATTTTGGGGAGGGGGAGGCGAGTACTTTACCTTGTTTTTGGGTAGGAATAGCCGGCGCAGCGTGAATAGATATCCCCTTGACGAGGCATCTGGCTCCGGACTTGTGCTTGCGTGTGCTTGCAGTGATGTTGGCTAGATGCGGTGGTGCACCTTTCGCTCGATCCAGCCCGGGGGCAGGGGAGGCTCGATGCGGTAGCGGGGCCGCCTGGTGCAGGGGATGAACTCCTCGTCGGTGAAGCCCGGGTGGCCGGGAACGGGGCCGGGCTTCCAGATGGTGACGCGGAGGGCGTCGTCGTCCATCTGCCTCTTCTCCTTGTAGACGATGAAGGGCTCCATGCAGAGGTAGGGGGGGAGGACCCACTCGTGGACGCCGTCGTCGGAGAAGCAGAGATAGGGCTTCATGGCGGCGTTGTAGTGGACGCGCTCGTGGACCCAGTAGCTGCGGCGCTCGGGGCAGCGCCGGTTGTGGCAGGCAAAGTCGACGTGGTGGTCAAAGTAGCAGGAAAAGTGGCAGTAGGAGCCGCACTTGCTGCAGCCGATGAAGACCATGCTGGATGGTGGATGGGTGGATGATTGGATGGAGATGCTGTGTTGTGTTTGGATATGGGAGAAAGATTCTGGCGGACTGAGGATGGGCTTCTTGTATGCTTTGAACAGGGAGCGTGTGCGCGGCTGTCCTTGGAAGGCTGGACAGACGGACGAGAACGTCAACGTTCTGGGACGATGGCGATGCGAACGCGGTGGGACAGGGCGAAAACACGCTGAACAGGGGGGCTCCATGGAGACATGAATAGGCCATGTGTACTATACGAACAGCTTATTTCTGCGTCTGAATGCTTGGTGAGGTCTGCTGTGGTATCTTGGACAGCTGTCAGTATCAAATTGGTCCAGAAGATGTGCGGCTCTTGGACCCAGTAGGTTCATTCACACTACTATTCTTTGATCCAAGGACGACAACCAAACTGGCGTGAAGAGCTGCCATGTCAACGAGTGGGATGATGTGGACGAACTGCTCCTGATTGCAAGACTCACTATTCTACCTCCTGCGCTTCACAACCACACATCCACACCCATCCGCCCATGCCATCATCCCCTCCACCCCGCAATCTCATCCAGAGTCAGGACGTACTCGTCATTGTAAATCTGCCCAGTCAGCCCATTCTGCAAAGACGACCAAGAAGACTCACCTCCTTGAGGAGCTCCGTGGGGTTGTAGGCGGGGTTGTCGATGAAGCCGCCGGTCCAGACGGCGAACCACAGCCAGTGGGCCTGGTACGCCTGCAGCTGGTCGGGGCGCGGGGCGGACCCGACCTCGGTCGCGGCGATGAGCTTCTTGTCGCCGCCGAGGTCAAGAAGCCTGTTGTACTCGGCCGACATGGGCTGCGGGGGGTCAGTCAACAGAAAAAGGGGGAGGGAGTGAGAGACGCACCCCGTTGCCTTGGGCGTAGACGTCGGCGGCGAGAATGTCTACGGTGTCCGGGTCCGGGTACCAGTCGGCGTCGAGCGAGTTCCAGACCCAGATGAGGTTGTGGAGGCCGTGGTGGTGGGTGAGGCGGTCGTAGAGGAGGGCCCAGAGCTGCTTGCACGGCTCGGGACCCTGGGCGCCCCACCAGAACCAGCGACCCTCGGCCTCGTGGAGGGGCCGCCAGAGGACGGGGACGTTGGCGTCCTGGAGGCGGCGGAGCTGGATGGCGATGGCGTCAATGTCGCGGAGGAGGAGCTTGTAGTCGCTGCCGCCGGGGTTCGCCATGGCCGTGGCCAGGTTGAAGCGGGTGGCGCGGGTGTAGAAGCCGCTCCACCAGGGGTTCTCGTTGGTGTCGAGGAGGCCGGCGGGCGCGTTCCAGTGCCACAGGACGGAGACGATGCCGCCCTTGTCGGAGAAGGCGATGGCGTCCTCGACCGTCTTGGCGACCTGGCCCTGCCGCTCGACGCGCGAGGGGCTGTAGTCCATAAAGTCGACGGCGACGAGGGCCGGGGTCTTGCCCGTCCGCTGGGCGAGCCACTCTGTCCAGGGGAGATCCTGCTGGCCCGCGAGGATGTGCTTGCCGTAGATGGAGCGGAGAAAGTCGTACAGCGCGACGGCGTCTGCGTTGGCGTCGGCGTCGACGAGGGTCGGGCTGATGTCGTGAGGCGGCCTCGGGGCGGCCTCGGTCAGGGTCAGGGAGTCGATGAGGTACCTTTTTAGTCAGTGCATGCTTCCGATTTTGGGGAGGCGCTTTTCCTACCAGCCCCAGTTGCTGACAAGGTCAATGGTGTTCTGGCCCTGGCGGAGCAGGAGCTGACCGGCCGCCGCGTCCTGCCAGCCGCTGCGCGCGGGGAGGAAGACGTCGCTGGTGGATCCGCCGTTGAGGACGAGTCGGGTGTACTTCTCGCCATACGGCGTGGCGTAGCGGATGGTCACGTCGTAGAGCGTGGCCGAGGGGCTGTCGACGGAGAAGGTGATCTTGTCGGCGGCATTGTCGAAGCCCCCAACGTATCCCCAGCCTGCTGGTGGTGAGCGGTGATGGCAATCAACTCGAGGGGCAAGGCAACGTACCCCTGTAGCCGCCCATGTCCTTGAGCACCTGCGTACCGCTGCGCGCGGCATCTTCGGCCTCGAGGACGCGGGTGCCCCCCTCGCATCGGACCACGGGGGACGCGAGCGCGGAGGCGAACAAGGCGAACAATGGGAGGATCATTGTGAATCAACAGAGACGACAGAGCTGCCTTGAGCCAGAAACTCTAAGGAAGCAGCGTGGACAGTGCTCGCTTTGTACTTGTTCCTGCTTGTTCGCGAGGCTGCGCAAGAGAGCACGATGCGACAGCAGCGAGACCAGCGAGACGGGGGCATAGGGTCCGTGGTGTCCCGAAGAGGCAATCCGGGCCATGCGGGCCGGAGGAGACATGTGGGGCACCCGGGCCGGGACCCCACTTATTCTCGGCCCGAGCAAGGCTGCGAGATCGATGCACAGGGAAGGAACGCTGCACGGTGGGATATAATCCCTTTGGTGTGTTGGAGGCTATATCGGGCGTTGTATTGATCCGAGGGGTTGTGCGATTTTAGGTGCTGACACTGCGGGGTTTGCGTGGAGCAACTATAGCTGACGGTCATGCATCCAGGTGCAACGCATATATCACTTCCTAATATACTTTTGCAGCGCAACCTTGAGTGTCTCGTGCTGCTTCTTGAACCGCCTCGTCCTATCGGTCTCCCAGCCGTCGTCCCGGAGAAGCTCCTCGCCCGGCCCAATGGCAAACTGGTCATCACCACGCACGAGCCCCTCGTACATGGCGTCCGTGTACGCGTCCAGGGGCATGCCAATCTCGTGGCCGTTGATCATGTCAGGCTGGTGCTCGGTGTTGTGCAATTCCGTCTGAACGGCGGGGGGAAATACCTCGACGAGGCGGACGTTGGTCTGCCCGGCATCCTCAAGCTGCTGGCGCACGGCCATGACGAAAGCGTGCAGTGCGGCCTTGGAGGCGTTGTAGTTGGGCGTACGCACGAGACCCGGCACGAGACCCAGCGTCGCGCTCACGTACACGAGATGGCCCGTCGGCTTGGTGCGCAGGTGCGGCAGGAAGGCGGCCGTCAGGTAGACGGCAGCGGTGTAGTTGGTGGCGACCTCGATCGGGATGGCCGCTAGGTCGAGGGACTCGGGCTTGGTAAAGTCCAGGGCGCGCTGGATACCCGCGTTGAGGACGACGCAGTCCACGTCGGGATGGGCCTCAATGACGTCCTGCGCGAAGCGGGGGATGGCGTCGAGCTGGGTCACGTCAAAGGCCATGGATGCGATGCGTGCTGGGCCGCTGCTGTGCGCCTTGACGAGAGCATCGAGGCGCTCGACGCGGCGGCCCACGACAACGACGTCTGTGCCCGTGGAGAGCAGCTTGACGGCGAGAGCCTGGCCGATGCCGGAGGAGGCGCCCACGACGAGCGCCTTTTTGTAGAGGGGGGCCATGCCGGTGGGAGGCTTTGCGCCAAGAGGCAGATCTGGACGACGATAATGAGAGGAGTGAGGTTTCTGGGAGGAGTCTGGCAAGATGGTGATGCGCTCAAAAGTACAATGTGTGACGCTCAATGTCGTGACGTGAGATGGCGTCCCTCGAGCGGGGGTTCGTCCCCGCACAACGTCGAGCGAAGCATCATGGTCTCAAGGGCAGGGCTGGCAGCGCATCCCATGAGAATTCAATAGAAAAAGTTTTACAAATGTCCATCCTGGATCTCCTGTACACGCAATACATTGACGTCGCCATGGGCAGCGCCCTATATACAGAGAGATTCAGCCTACCCTACGACATAACCCTAGCCCTCGTTCAAGGCATTCACCCTCTCGGCATGCGCAAAGACGAGCGTCTGCGCCTCGTCGTCGTCGAGATAGATAGTGAAGCCGTCGTTGTGGTTGCGCCCGAATGACCACTCCGAGTAGCCGAACTGCCAGAACATGTCGGGCATCTTCTCGTCGAGGGTAATGTCCTGCCAGCCGCCCACGGCCTCGAGGCGCGTAGCGTTGCTGACCTTGCCGAGGTAGGCGAGACGGGCCTCGTCGGTGAGCCAGCCGTACTCCTCGTGGACGACGGGCTTGCCGGCAGCGCGGGCGGCGTCGGCGTGGTCGCGGATCCACTGGTCGGTCCAGGGGACCGTCTTGGACCACCAGTCCGGGTACGAGTGGAAGACGCCAAAGTCGATGCTGTCAAGAGCAATCTCGGCGTCAAAGTCGCCCCCGTCGGCGCCGTTGTAGGCCCAGTCGTCGCTGTCGCGGTTGAAGCCGCCCTCGCCGCCCCAGGTGACGAGGTGATGGGGGTCGAGGGACTTGACAAAGGCGCTCATCTCGGCGATCCACTTGCCCACGACGTGCGGGTTGCAGCCGCACGGGCTGCGCGGGAGGTTGCGCGTGCCGTCGGCGCCGCAGCGCGGCTCGTTGGCCAGCTCCCACGCAAAGATGGTCGGCGAGTCCTTGTAGCGCGTGACGAATGCCTCGACGTAGTCCTTGAACGCCTGCTTGATGGCCGGGACGCGGTAGAACTGGAAATCAGCTTGGGACTTGCACGTAGCGCACAAAACTCACGTCGTCGTGGTACCGCCCGCCCAGGTTGGTCGTGTACACGTCCATGCCGCCATAGTCGGCCCAGTTGTTGGTCAGCGTCACGAGCAGCTTGACGCCCGCCGCCTCGGCGCCCGCGACGACCTTGTCGAACGGCGTCACGTCAATGGTCGGCACGCCCTTGTCCCACCACTGGAAGACGGCCTGGTCGACGTCGGTGCCGTACTGGGGCAACCCCTCGGGGTCGTACGTGACGTTCTTGTCGTTGAAGCCCCACGTGCGCATCACGCGGAGCCCAGCGTCGTACGCGGCCGTGAGGCCCTTGGTCACATCGTCCTGGGTCTGGCGGCGTCAGCACGAAGAGTCAGTCAGTCCAAGGACAGGGACGCACCCCGCGAAACGGGAGGTAGTAGGCGTTGCTCCCGGCAAAGTAAAAGGGCTCGCCGTCGAGCAGGAACTGCTCGCCCTCGACCGTCACGAAGCCCTCCCTGGCCTGTCGCGCGGCGGGCGCAGCGGGCGCGGCAGAGGCCTGGGTGAGGCACAGCGCGAGGGCGGCGGCAATCTGGAATGAATTGAACATGGCGCTTGTGTCGTTGAGCGGTTGGAGGGAGGGCTGGCTCTCTGCAAGCTACTTATATGGCCCCGTCGGGAGAGATCGTTTGCTGCCACGGACCTTGTGGCACCGTCTCCCGTCTAGGCAATCTACCGCCTTTGCCTCTGGACCTTCCACATTGCGCTGCTTGCTGTCGTCTGCCTCTTGGCAGGACCCTGCATGTTTCGTTGCACGGAATTATGGGACTCCGTCTCCATGTTCTGCGGCCACAAGTCTCGCGGTGGCGTGCGGAGAACCCTGCTGTCAAGTGGCCCACGCCAAGGGAAGGTTTCATGAAACCCCCAGAAAGTCCCCAATGAGCTTGTTGGTCTCGGCCGCCCGCTCCAAGTGCACCCAGTGCCCCCCCTCGAGCTACGCGGAGGTCAGGTCTTCGCACCAGGCGGCCAGCAGGTCGCGCTGCTGGGCAAACCCGTCCTCCGTGCCGACAAAGAGGGCCGGCGTCTGGATGCGAAAGGCCTCGAGGCCCGCCTCGTCGCGCGCGCACATGTTGCCCGTCCACATCCTGTACCACTGGGCGGCGCCGCGGTAGCCCCCCGGACGTCCAAAGCAGGCCAGGTGCCGCTGCTGGAGGGCGGGCGTGTACCAGGCGCCCAGGGACACGCGACGGTCCTGCGCGCAGAATGCCTCCATCTGGCCTGCGGGGCGGAACCACTGATTCCACACGCTGTGGTCGGCGCAGAAGACAAGGTGCATGGCCGCCTCGGCGTGGTCCTCGAGCGTCGAGGGCGCCTGGGGGTCCGTCGCCAGCCAGGAGACGTACCCGAGCATCTCGAAGCCCAGGGCCTGCTTGGTCATGCGGTTGATGGCGTCGACGTCAAAGGGCGTGCTGGGCGGCGGGGGCCCGACGGCGAGGAAGACGAGGCGATGCCACAGACCCGGGTGGTAGATGGCCGTGCGCGCGAGCAGCATGGCCCCAAAGTCGTGGCCTACGCCGACGAGGGGCCCGCGGTCCAGGGCCAGCGCGCGCAGCAGCTCGACCAGGTCGTCGCCCATGGGTTTGAGACGGTACGACGCGGGCTGCGAGGGCTGGTCCGTCTGTCCGTAGCCGAGCAGGTCGGGCGCGAGGACGCCGTAGCCGAGGGCGGCAAAGTGGTCGACCTGGTAGACCCAGTCGTCTGCGTGGGAGGGGAAGCCATGCAGGAGGAGCAGCGTGGGCCGGCCCTCGCGCGCGGCGACGTGGACAAAGGCGTACCGGTGGCCTCGCGAGGTCGTCAGGGTCTGTCGACGGTCCATGGTGGTGGTGGTGGTGGTTGTGTGCTGGCATGATACTGGGGAGGGCGTCGTGGTGGCGAGACCGTCTGCTCTTAAGGTTGGCGCGGAGACTTCTCGGACACTTTGGCTGAGGTCCCCTGCAGGCTACATGCAGTGATATCATATGGCCAAGTGCGCGAGGATCTGTCGCGGGTGCCCATGCTGGGCCGCCTGCTGGCATCTTGATCCATTCGCGTCCACGGCATCGTCGTCAGCAGCTGGACGGACGGCGCGGCGCAGGGGCCCTGGGACTGTGACTCCAGCTGCCGGAGGCTTTGATCAAACATAGACACACATGGCGAATTCAGGGGTGTTATTTTGGATGATGTGCTGCTTGTGCCTCCACCATCAAGTCCACCCTTCCCATGGCCTCCACAGCCCCAGTGCGGTCGTAGTACGTCCTCGCGCGGATATACGGATCCAGCGCCCAGGCCTTGTCCAGCAGTCGCCGCGCAAGGTCAGTCCTTTGCTCGGCCAGCTGCGCGGCCTCGGGCGTGCCAACCTCTGCACCCACCCATTGCGCGGTGCACTGGGTGAACTGTCTTGTCAGCGCGTCTTGCTCGCCCTGTATGCGCTCCCTGGCCTCGGCATCGCTCATGCGGTCATTCTCCCCCGGCACGGGCTCGACGTACGCGTACTGCCAGGGGTCGTTGCCGCCATACTCTGTCTGGAGGACGTCCCTGGACACAAACTTGTCCATGTCCTCTGGCGTCTTGGTGAAGACAATCTTGCTCGCGACGACGGGGTCGAGCCAGCCCTTGACGAGGCTCCAGAGACCCCAGAAGACAAAGGGGGCGTTGTGGACGAGCGCGGCGCCCAGGGTCTCGGGGTACCGCGCCTCAAAGACGTCAATCAGGAAGCGCGTCAGGGGCAGGTTGGCGTTGCGCATGCCAAAGCCCGTCATGTCGAAGACGAGGCAGGCCTTGTCGCGCGGCGGCCGCGCCAGGACGCGCAGCGACTCGACCGTGTGCAGCACGAAGCGCTCCATGGCGGCCTGGCTCTGCGCCCTGGGGTCGTGCAGGCGCACCTTGACAATGTAGACGGGTCGGCCGGCGCGGTCGGTCCCGTGCACGTACGAGACGCCCGAGCGGTACTGGGCCAGGAACCCGGTGTCGTCGGGCGAGGGCGACGACGCGTCCAGGGCGACGGCCTCGCCGACGCGTAGAATGTCCTCGTCGATGCGGCGCTCGACGCGCCACGCGAGCGCCGACTCGAGCATCCGCACCGCCGCATCGGGCTCCCACTTGCGCGCGCGCAGGAAGCGCAGGACCAGCGCGTCTGGGTGGTCTGTCCGGACAAAGGACCAGAAGGCGCGGTAGGCGTTGGATGGAGGTGCGTCTGGGGAGGCGTCGCCAAAAAGACGCACGAGGCGAGCCCACGTCTGCTGCAGGCGCTGCTCCTCCCAGGCCGTGAGGTGGCCCAGCATGCCAGATTCGTCCATCTGGGATCATATATAAGTTCGAGTAGTCGTGGGGATGGAGGTTAGCCTGGTGTTGAGGGATGATGAGCGTGGACACGCAAGACAAGATTCGCGTGTGGATCCTTGTGGCCCATGGAGTCTTGGCGCCTGTCGCCCGAGCTGGGAGGGCGTGCTGGCGGTAAAGAGGACGTTGGCTAGATTCGCGAATCTTGCGGTCACTGGAGGTTCATCCGTGACTATTTATTCTCGTTTACTCCTGGGTCTGCCCAAGTTGGCAGCATCGCGTGTCCGGGCTTGTCAGCCTGTAGATGCTGGCCAGACTCGTACCCTTTCCACGCCCAGCCAGTTTGTGTGATCAATCTTGTCCAGGCTCATAGCGACATGCACTTTGTTTACAGTCATGTCTCATCCACTTGGCAGTCGACGGGGAGCCCAAGTCGACGCCCTCTGGACGTAGGGATGGCTCTCGGGTAGGCTGGTAGAACATGGTTGAGATTACGAAGCGAGACAAGCTTGCCACAGGATGTCCAGCAGAGTCTTTCCCGGCCTGGGAGATTGATTGTACGCAAAACAATTGATCATTCATACGTTCCGAAGCTCGCTCAATTAGAAGAATCCGCCAACACCGGGTATACCTCCACCAAAGACAGACTAGTACTCGCCCGGGATGCCAATCTTTGTGCCCTTGAAGCTGCCGCTGACCTCGCCGAGCTCGAGGGCGGCGTTGATGACACCGGCAAGTCCCTCGCCGGCGATGAGGCCGGCGGCGATGCCGATGCCGTAGGCCTCGTAGCTCTTCTTGAACCACTTGCCCCACCACCAGGAGGTGATGGCGCCCATCATGACGGCGCTGCCTAGTTAGCAGAGAATATGAAAAATGCGAGGGGAGAACGTACTTTGCATATCCAGAGTCGGCGCCCAGGACCCAGGCGACGCCGACGCTCATCCAGTTGGGGAGGTAGTTGCGGTACTTCTCGCGTGTGCCGGTGAGGAAGAAGTGCTTGACGATGGCCTGGACGGCGGCGACGACGCCCATGACGATGGTGAAGATGGCGCAGGAGCGGGAGATGGGGAGGGTGGGCTGGGTGACGGCCTCGGCGACGGCCTTCCAGGCGAAGACGGAGGGGGCATTGAAGGGGCAGACGGTGGTGGGGTCGTTGACGAGGACGGGGTCCCAGACGCAGGGGTAGGCGGACATGAAGAGGACGAAGATGCCCGGGGCGAGGAAGACGCTGACGATGGCGCCGGCGAGCTGGGCGTAGAACTGGAGGCGGGGCGGGGTGCGGAGGAGGAAGCCGACGCGGAAGTCGGAGGTGAGGTCGTTGGCGACGCCGGCGGTGCCCGAGGCGATGTTGCCGGCGACGAGGTTGATGCGCTGGGCGTCGGCGACGGCGTAGCCGCCGCCCTGGGTGATGCCGCCAAAGACGAGCTGCGAGGCCTTGGTGGACGCGGTCAGCGGGGCCGTGTCGGTGACGGCGCCGCCATAAATACTAATAAAGGCAAAGATGAGGCCGAGGATGCAGGCGAGGATGCCCAGGCCGGCGTTGACGTCGTACTGGACGTGGACGACAATGGCGGCGATGGCGGTCATGACGGCCGTGCCGACGACCCAGACCCAGATGGGGACCTGCTGATTCGCGGGGGCAAAGTCCTCGACGAGGCGCGACCCGTCGACGGCCTTGGCGGCCTGCTTCTCGAGAAAGGCGCTGCGGCGGCCGCGGGCCTGGAGCTTGGCGTTGTACGAGGCGGCGGCGGAGCGGGCGCTGACGACAATGCCGGCCCAGATGACGCGGAAGTGGAGGAGGAACTCGATGAGGCTGTAGACGAGCAAGACCATGACGCCGGGCCAGAGGAACCAGTAGCGCGGCGAGGGCACGTAGCCGGGCTCGCTGATGCCGCCCATGGAGTTGTAGCTCGTCATGCCCGCCCACTTGCCCTCCTCGACGATGAGCGTGCCCTGGCACTCGCCGTAGCGGACGAGGAGGGGGCCCACGAGGGCGAAGGCGACGACGGTGCCGCCCCACCAGGAGAAGGCGGCGTTGAGGCCGACGAGCATGCCCGAGCCGAAGAAGGCGGGCGTCAGCTGGATGTACCAGCCCCACGAGTCGGCCGCGAGCGCCGTCTGGTTGGTGTAGCCCGTCGTCGAGAAGATCCAGGCAAAGACGTGCCAGTTGTGGAGGATGCCGTCGGCGTACTGCGAGACGATGATGTGCGTGAAGGCGCCGATGAAGGCGTACCCAATGGCCTTGATCTTCTTGACGGCGTCGGCCGCGCCCGAGCCCACGGCGTGCATGGAGCGGATGGCGACGCCCGTGGCCGTGGCCGAGGGGAAGACGAGGTTGAGCTCGCGCGCGACATTGATCACAAAGAACTTGCGCAGGGGCACGGCGGCAAAGGTGCCAAAGAGGGCGCACACGACGGTGATGGCCAGGATGCGCCCAAAGTCCGCCTTGGGGCTGTCGCCCATGAGGCCCAGCTGGTACATGGCGGGCAGGCCGGCCACGAAGATGCCGGCCATGCCGCCCGCGCCCGTCGCCGCCGCCTGCACAATCGAGTTCTCCTGGGGCCCAAAGAAGGTGCCGACGCCGGGGACGTCGGGGAAGACGCGGCACAGCAGGCGGATGACGCCAAAGCCAAAGATGGCGCCGAAGATGGTGGCCGGGAAGGTGAAGCCCGTCTTGAGGCCGAGGTACACGTTGGACGCGTTGACGAGGGAGCCCAGCACGATGCCCGTGAGCACCGCGCGCACCGTCAGCGGGCTCGGCTCGTCCGGGATGCCCTTGATGGCCGGCAGCGGCACAAAGATGTCGACAATGGGCTCGTCCTCGGACGACGTCGCCGACTTGGTGTCGCCGTCGACATCGACGCTCGGCACCTTTTCGTGGGTGATGGACTCGGCGCGCTCGCGCGACGGGACCTGCGTGACCTCCATGGTGACTGGGTCTAGGTCTGACTGTTGGGCTGGCTGGCTGGCTGGCTGGCTGTCTGGTCTGGCTGCGGCTGGGCTGTCCCAGGAGGAGGACAGGAGGCGATGCCTATATACCGTCATCCGCCATCCGCGGCGCAAAGTATCCCCCACACGACGTGACGGACATGTGCGCGAACGGGGCCCGCCAGAAAGGTCGATCCGTCGTCGCGTGGGTGGACGTCGCCGGTCGCGTGCAGGCGCACGTCAAGCGCACGCACGTCAAAAAAAGGTGCCCCAAATCGGCCGAGCACAGAGGACCCTTTGTCGGGCGGTTGGCTGGTCGCGGGCGCCCCCCAGTGCCGACTGATCCGTCCGGGGCGCAAAAGGACCTGCCCTGCGGCGCGCGTTGGCCACGGATCGTCATGGGAGGTCGGGGCAGAAGGTGTCGACAGGCTCTCACTTAGTGTGTCTTGTGTGTTCTGGCGTCTGGCTGCCATCCATCGAAAGCCCGTCCTTGAAAGGCCTCGCTGTGCGCGCGCGCGCGCTGTCTTGGATGTCGTGCGCGAGCGCGTACAGAGTACGGACGCAGCCAGACGGACAGAGCCGCCTCGCTAGCCCGGCAGTGCCTCGAGTGCCGGCCAGCCAAGGCCGCCAGGAGTCCCAAGACAGACGGCTGAAGAGCAGCCAAGAGGGCAGCCAAGCAGCGCTGTCTAGACCCCAGTGGCCAGCCAGCCGGCACTCGGCACACTATCGATCACCTCCCCTGTCACCACCACCACCTCCTCCCCCGATAGATGCGCGAATCAGAGCCCGTCTGCGTCTTCTGGGCTGCCCAAAGCAGCAACCCTCCCCCCTGCCCGCCCGGGACCATGTGCGCATGCGGCATGGCGCGCCCCACGGACTTTTGCTGCGTCGCCGGGCCGGCGAGTGTTGCCCCTTCTCGAACGAGTTTCTCGAACCAACTCAGCTTCTCGAACAGAGCATGGCGTTCATGCGGCATGCCATCATGAATGCCATGGCCCCCAATCATCAGGTATCCACGCAGCCAGATCATCCATCATCAGACCTCAGCCGCGGCGGGCGGTATGGCTCGACTGGTCGCGTGAAACACTGCATGGAACGGACGGCAATGAAACACCAGCGCCACCCAATGGGACGTGGCTCCACTGCGGAAAAGCCAGAGGAGGAGTGAATAGGGTTCAAGATATGCTTGAGCGTAAATGGCACTCTTTTCCGCCGCGATGGCTCGCTTGGACACAACGTGCCCGCCTTCCCCATGGGCGCCTCGAACCGAGACATGGCCCGCGTAATTACTGCAGAGGCCGCCCGTGTTGTCCACTGGTTGCGTTGCGTTGGCGGCAGACGGCGCGGCTGATAACAGATCTGGCACAGACCACAGATGGCGAGTGGCCATTGTCACATCGGCTCCCTCCCTCCCTCCCTCCCACCCTCCCAAGAGTCGATCTGTTGGTCCGTTCGCCTCTGCGATAACAGACAGACCAATGTCGTGGCCTTGTCTGTCCGCCTCCCTATCGCCCATTACACACGTCGGCGCGCCTGATGCTAAGCGACAGCGCCCGCCCCCGTACCGACTTGGCAGGTCCGTTGCGGCTGGACGAGACGAGTCCAATGGACTTTTGTTTCGTCCCCGCTCGGGGATACGCGTGCCGCGTGCGTACATGGACATCCATGCAGCAGCAAAGGATCCTCCTCTGGGGTGGCCACTTGCAGCGTCCTAAGCGAGCATGCATCGCTCGTCCTTCATCTGGTTCATTCGTGACCAGAGGCCGCTCGGCAGGTTCCGATGAGTTGTTGCTCTGGCCGTGTTGTTGGCTAGATGCTCGCCAGCCTGGGTGGTCTGGCGGCCGTGTGTGTAGGGTAGCTTAAGGCACTCTGCCACGAGCAAGGCCTCGGCTGGTCTGTATTCCGTGCATGTGGCACCCCTCCGTTGTTGGGCTCCCTTGGGTCGTTTCTCTTCTCCTCGCTGACGAGACTGATCTCCTTGTTGTCTCCAGTAGCTTACGCTTAAATGGTTCGTCGTGGTGCGTCAGTGCGTCACTGGGCTTCCCGCACCTCTCTGGCCTTCGTCGGACGGCGCTGAGCGCTGCCTGGTACGTGATCCATGTGACGAAAACTCACGCAAGAGGCTGATCGTCGGATGCCACAGCGAAGCGTCGGCCTGCAGCTGTCGTTGCGTCTGGCAGCGTGTTCCAGCCCTTGCGCCAAGCGGTTGCCTCTTCATCTGTCTCCTCTTGCCCTGCGCTCCAACCAACCGCCTCGACAGGTGTTCAGACATGATCGCAACAACGGTTTCCGTCCTTGGTTTCGCTTGCGAATGTGCATGCACCTCGCCTTGTTTGCCTCTTGTTGTGCATTTCCGTACAGTCAAGCATAAATGTGCCACAGCGCATGCTGTCCCGCGTTTGTCGCTTCATGTCGACGTGGTTCGGTCCTGTCGTGGCAAAGCCTGCGCAGAATGAACCATTACAGCTTGCCCAGGAACTCGAGATTGACCGCGATCCCGTATGCTGACTGCAATCGATCTGCCGTTCCAAAACAACAAAAAGAAGAGAAAAACCACAGAGACTCGATGCGTGGCTTGCTGGGCCAAACGTTTGTTTGCGCACGCTGCTGCGCTCGATGGTGCCGTTGGTCGCGATGCTGTTTTCTCAGATGAAAGAAGGCGCAGTGATTGTTACAAGAAAATGGACAAATAATTCGACGTGTTCTCGTCTCGTTGGCCAGGGCGGCCTTCGTCGTGGTTACACAGCATCCAGGCAGAAGTGCACATGTGGGAGGCCGGTCGCCTGAGTCCCATCTCACCTTGGCCTCAGTTCCCGTTGGCACGGCCTCGAATGTTCCCAACGAGTCTTCCTGGGAGGGGCTACAAATAACGCGCGTCTGGTCGTCTCTTGCACTGCAATCGTCATCCCTGGACTGCAATCACTCAACCCTCTGCACACGTACGACTGCTCTGCACACGTACGACCGACCCCTGGCCTGCATCAACATGGCCAGATGGACCACCAACCAAGGCTACAATGCCTACAGAGGCAATCGCTCGAGAAACTGGCGTGCAAATACATCTTCTCAGACTCGGACCCGGACCCAACCCGAAACCCCGGAGCCTCTCGTCGGGACGCTCAAGAGGACAATCACCGTGTCCGACGTTGCCAATATGGCCCAGGAGCAAGACATCACCGAAGCAAAGATTGAGCATGTCCGCTACGTCGCGTCGTACAACCTGCCAAACAAGGCATCGGACGCCACCATTACCGTACCAGGTGAGCACTGCGCAGCCGAGGGACCGTTACAAGAAAAAAAAACTGACAACCAGGCCAACCACCACGCTGGACCCCCTCGCGCCACGCCACGCAGCTTCAACAGGACAGAGGTATATTCTTCCGAGACAGAAACGCCGCCAAGTTCCCGAAGCATCCCATCGCGCCCGCCGTCGCAGCCTGTTTGGCCACAGCGCCCGCCCTGCAGCTTGTCGAGGTCGACATCTTTGCCTGCGCCAGCACGCTGGGCAACCTCCTGCGCTTCGTGCGCGGAGTGGACGGGCGCGACGAAGACAAGCGCGGCGAGGACTTCAAGTACAGAATGCTCGTCGAAAAGTGCGGACGCGCCATCTTCCTGATCCGCCGCGAGAAGAAGCCCGACGAGCGCATCCCGGATGTGTATGGGTACGGCCACACGTTCCCAGAGGCCTTTACCACGTGGGACCCCGAAGTCAAGAACTCGGACTCGCACCAGCGCATCATCTCCTACCAATTTGGCGGGCTCAAGCTGCTCTTGCGGGCCAAGGCAGACGGGTACTTTGCGCCCGATGCGGGCCCAGTTGCCCAAAAAACATCACCCGCCGCCAGCCAAGACGGACCCGACTCGTCCCTCGACCCACTCGCCGCGGCGCTCGTCGACATGGCGCCTCTCTCGAGCCGGTCAGTCTCGGCAGATGAGGCGGACTTGGCAGTCCGCGAGGCTGGCCATCCGCCTGACCAGTCCCAGATCTTCGACATCAAGACCCGCAGCCTCCGCACGATCGACGTGGACCACCTAGGCAAGGAGCTGCCTCGTCTGTGGATCGCCCAGATTCCCCAGTTCGTCCTGGCCTTTCACAAAAGTGGCCTGTTCCGCCCAGAGGACATTCACGTGCGCGACGCCCGCAGCAGGGTGCAGGCGTGGGAGGCGGAGCACCAGGAGGACCTGGACAGGCTGGCCGCGCTGCTGCATCTCGTCGTGGACGAATGCAACAATGCGGAGGGGGACGGCAAGATGGAGATTATCATAGACAGAGGGACGCTCAAGTTCTGTGAGCAGGTGGACGGTATGTCGGGCGTTCTGCCTCCTGAGTTGAGAGCGAGGTGGGAGGCGGTGGGGACATCAGCCCCAGATGCTCCAGGCGTCGAGGCAGATGTCGAGGCCGATTGAGGTTGTGCATGGCGGCTTATAATACACTTGGATTGAGGTGCGGCGGTAGTCCCGGCTTTGAAGGACGTTAGACTAGACATCTTGACACATGACCCCTTCGAGAGCAAAGGCTCTCCTCACATCCAGCGTCCTCCATGTTGGGCTGCTTATACTGCTGACTCCTCCGCCTGGATCCTCGCCGATGACACAGTTCAGCAGAGTGTAGTAGAAGAACCACTCCCTGCCTCATAGCACCCATCTCCCCATAGGCTGGATGATCCGGATAGATGCAGCAACCAGGCTGTAAAGCTACGACCAAGGACAATCACAGTGATGGAACAGTCTGTTCTCGCATTATTAAATAACCTGCAGCGGTAAGCAATTCATTCAGCTGGCCATTTCTACCAGTGAAACCATGCATCATGTCCACGGTCCAAAACCTAGTCATCCGCAGCAAAGTCCGCCTTGGCGCCAGCCGCCACTGCGTCGTCCGTGAGCACCCGCCACCCCAGCATCGCCATGCCCTCCGCGCACGACATGGCAATGTCAAACGAGTCGCGCAGGCCCGCTGCCTGGCGAAAGTTGGCCTGGTGGGGCAGCGCGCCCTGGGAGCCGGGGATGCCAAAGGCGCCGTGGAAGCTGGGGACCTCGAACGAGACGTTCCCCATGTCTGTGGAGAAGGTGAATGGCTCCTCATCGCGCGGAACCATTTTGACGCCCCGCTGCGCCATGAGCTTGGTGTACTCGTTGCTCAGGGTGTTGTTGATCCGCAGGTTCTTGTACGTCGGGGCGCTGTGCTTGTGTCAGTTTCTCTCCATTAGACGGAGCGCCTGGGGAAATAGTTACTCAATGTAGGTGACGGTGCAGCCAGTCGCCATGGCCGCCGCCTCAAAGCACGCCTTGACACGCGCCATCAGGTCTTCGCCGCGCTGGACCGTGGGGCTGCGGATGTAGTAGTTCATCTTGGTGTACGATGGAATCACGTTGGGCGACAGGCCGCCCTCCTCGATCACGCCGTGGATCCGCTCGTCCGGCTGGATCTGCTGCCGCATCATAGATACGCTTGTGTAGGCCGCGACGGCGGCGTCGAGCGCGTTGCGGCCCTCCCAGGGCGCGCCTCCCGCGTGCGCGGGCTGTCCGTGGAACTCGACGCGCAGCTTGAGACTCGCGACGAACTTGACGCCCGAGAGGCCTCGGATGCCCTCTGGCATCACGTGTGCGCTCGTCGGGTGCATCATGATGGCCGCCGCCACGTCACCCTGGAAAGCACCCGCCTCGAGGAGCTTGACCTTGCCGCCGCCGCCCTCTTCCGCCGGCGTGCCGAGGATACGCACCCGGCCTGGCACGTTGGCGGCCTTGACGGCCGCTGCGAGGCCGAGGAATCCGGCGACGGACGAGGCGGCAATGAGGTTGTGCCCGCAGGCGTGGCCAATGTCCGGCAGAGCGTCATACTCGGCGCAGAAGATGACAAGGCGGCCGCCAGAGCCGAGCTCCGCCTCGAAGGAGGTGTCCAGGCCGTAGGCGTGACGCATCACCTTGAATCCCTCGTCCTCCAAGAGTTTCGTGATGGTGTCATGAGCGACGGTCTCCTGGAATCCCAGCTCAGGATGGCCGTGTATCGTCGAGTTCATGGCCCAGACGGCCTCGCTGCTCTTCTGGATTGCCTGCACCACGCGTTCAAACGCCGTGTCATCCATGGGTGCCATCTTTGTGAGGTGAACTTGAGCGGCGGGATGGGCGCGCTCACGGTGACGGCACTGGATGTTTTCGTCAGAGACAAGGTTTGAGCTAGGTCCACGTCCACCACTCACAAGTGAGACACGTGCTGGTTGGAGGTGAATTGACTTTGGAAGAAGAACGAAGTGATCTGAGACAGAAAGTCGGACGTCTTCTTGACGACCTTTTTATCCACTTCCCCACGTGTCCATGTATGACTCTGGGGTCCTCGTTGACCGCCAACATGAGTGCAACACTGGATCCACCATCATGTTTGTCTCAGTTGAAACTGACTCTGGATACCGTACCCTGCTGCCGATACGGGACGGCACGGGCCTCGCCGTCCAAAGTCACAAGCCGTACCATAATATTGGAACGCCACGTCAAATAGTGGCCGGTGGTTGGCATTGATTGCTCAGGTCGAGGGGTTCCCCCGCAGGCGCAGGGGCCTCAGTCGTCTTCGGGTGGCTTGGACCCTGTTGAGGGGCCCGGAGCCGATAGTTGTCGTTGCACATGTGTGCTGAAGCGTTGGATCACTCTGTCGCGGAGGGCAGGGGATTGTCGCTTCGTGCTGCTGAAGCATGTTCTCTAAATCTTGGAGGGAGGATGTTTAGGATGCGCTGTCTCGGAAATTGCCTTCAAGGCCATCGTAGTGGAGCAGCATGCTCTCAAGTGCAGACGACATGGATTGCTCGAATATTAGAGCCCATACACTGTCTTCGGGCATCTCTGCTCCTCGTGCGAGGCGAAATAGTTGGTTGTGTGCGTTGCGTACCAAGTGAGTATCTCCATACGCCATCTCAAGCAACTCAAGGACATGAAGATATCTTGAGATTGGTTGATTCACGAGGAGCAGCGTGTGACAGGCACTGACCAATCATGTGAGCGCTTGGCTCGAGAGTGAAACGGCGTGGTTATCCAACTCCTCACTGCTTGCTCCCGCTCCTCGCTTTCGATCTTTCTTGTGGCCACGCAATGTGACATTGCAACGTCAAAGAGACATAAACACACTATGGATATGTATGGAGCTCCTCCGGCGGACAAGTCGCAGCTCGTCCAATACAGGGGTGCCCCGCGGATAAAAACACCCCCAGCAGACGGCTCACCGCTCGCCTACCGAGAGGGTACTCTTGTGAGTGTCTTTAACGATATATACGAGCACTTTATCAACATTCTCTATCTTCCTGCTGAGTGGGTAGTGTTCCCGCCTGCGGATACAGGACGTCATATCCTTGACATTAGGTATCTGAGGGATGAGCTACGTCTAGCTCCTCGTGTCATCTCGCTGCTTGAGCGGCTGCCGTACGTGAATGGAACCACGGGTCGCGGCCCTTTTTGGTATCCATCGGCTAGGATGATTGACTATCGCGACAACAATCAGGCGCGTAGAGCGCGGGATCCAGACTACCTGAGTTGGGTCACAACATCCATGTCACCTTCAACGACACCATGTCCAAAGTTGCCCGACCTAGACCATATGCGGCCAACGGATGTTGCTCTCGGGTTTCCCTCTGGAGGCTCCCAGCAAATAATTCTCGATACAGAAGCAAGTAAGTTCGACTAAAAGCCATTCCTTATTATAGCTATTGATGTTTAAAGACAGTTTTCGCTTGATGGCGGACTTGTGGGAGCGACCGTACGCATTACTCAATGAACCACTAGAGGTTCCAGAGCACCAAAGTCACTACCGTAATCATGCTGGGTACCATGCTCCTAGCGTTCTACGGACCTATTATGAGGATCTCTTGTCTCTAGAAGTATACCCTTTTCGATCAGACGATAAGATGGGGATTTATAATGTAAGAATCACAAAAGCTATATTTTTACAGCGAAAGCTCTCTCTTATACTAAGTATCATAGGAACCACAAACATTCATTGTAAGCAATATTCTTCGTCGCTACTTTAGCTACCCCAATAATTTCCAAAGGGAAGCTTGGGCAAAGGTGGTTGATAGAGTTGAAGACGAAGCGGGTGAAATGTATATGAAGCTCCTTGATGAAATGGATGCCTATAATGCACAAGCTGAAGAAGAGCAAGTATATCATAGCGAAGAGAGAATGATGCAGGCTACACAAGAAGTAGCGAGGAAACTTGGACTTATTTAACTATCTATTATTCAATTAATGATAGTGGCCATGATAACACTTGTGGTGCCTTCTCGCATGACCGTGCCTCCTTTGCTTCATGTCGTTTGTTGGATGATTCGTGACAACAGCGGCGGGGAGACGATCTGTTGTAGAACTGGTCTTTGGCGAGTCATAAGTATCAAGATGAGTGAGAACAATCGCAGCTGTATGCGGTGTTTGGTTGAGATTCTGGTCCAGTTGCTTGGCCGTCTCTGGCGAGTCGAACAACCGGGTAGCACTGGCCGCAACGTGAGCGGGCGCCAGCTCCCTATTCTCGTGACGAACAGCCTCAGCATACTCGTCAGCGCAATCTTGGCTGTCGCACTCAGCAAGTCCTAGTTCGAGAAGCTCTTCCTCAGTCGCTAGTCTCGAGCTGTTTCGCTCTTCCACCACGACCGAACCTGGCTCGACTAGGAGCAGGTAGGTCCCGCCCCCCTCGTTGTCAGCAGCTTGATCCTACATGGCAACGTTACCTCCATCATCGCGTTTCCAGTGTCCGAGCAGATTCTCCGGAATAGCGTATCGATAATCATACTGAGGGGCACGGCCGCCATACCAAGGATCTGCGGTCAACAGTGCGTAGCCTGCATCTGTGAATTCCCCGGGAGCTCTTGGAAACACAGGCGTGCAGGGGTTTTCGCTGAGATAGTAGTCTCCAAGCTCCTTGCCCCACGCAGGGTCTAGGCCTTTAAACTCCATTGACACAATGACTTGCATAATGGTCTTTATCGACGTAACCCCGCCATGGTTTCCTGTGCTGTGACGCCACTTCAGGACCTCATTACTCCTCGAATCGGGTGGTGGTGCAACGAATGGACAGCGAAGACAGTTTTGCAAGGGCCCTCGATCCCATAGAGAGCTTGCCACAGACTTGTAATGATAGCAGGCGTTGGGATGTTCCCCTGCATCGCACTGCATTCTGGTTGTGGTGGAAATGGTGGACGTCGTTGAGACGGTCTCAGTCACTTCGCAAATACTGTCATCCAATTCTTGGTCATCGATGTAGAGGCCCGTTTCGTCTACCCCCTCAAGAGTCAATTCGTCTCCATTGCTCCAGATGGATCGCCGCACTTGTGTAAGAAAAGACGACGACTCTCGCAGAACGAATGACTGCCAATGACATAGTCGTCATTGGTCCTCAACTTGGCACCCCCTGACCGTGCCATCCTGAGCGCTAACTTCCGGTTGGTTTTGGCGGTGCCAAGAATGCCGGGAAAGCCTCCCGACAGCAAGCCAGATGCAAGATCATAATCATCGCAAAACTGGATATCGTCCGTGAGACGGATTTCCTCACAGCACTAATACCCTCGAGTCTTAGCTTGGAGTGTCTGTCAGTGTTCAAAGCTAACTTACAAAAGAGGAAAAGGTATATGAAGAGCAAGTGTCGGCTATCTGCCCCGATGACCAAGGCATGTTGTTTGCGGCCAACTGGATGCTACCTTTTGGGCAGCCGCTGCCGCAGAACGGAGGATCTCCCACCCATCCGCAATTTGAAAAGTCCAAAGAATCGGGAATACAAATGGCCCGGAGTTCGACGTTTTGACGAGGCTTCTTTTGGCCGGTGCAGCCTGGAGCAAGCGCACCAAACTGAGCCCATTGGCCGGCAGCTGCGCCAATTGCACGGTAGCCCGCAGGACATGTCGGGAGATTGGAGCACTCAGTCAGTATGACAGACTAGAGTAAACAGAAAAGTCAGTATGATTTCTTAGGCGTGTTGACTCAGAATCAGTTCAGGACAACCTACCAATGCCGCTTCTTGCTGTGCCTTGATTTTCTCTTTCACTCGCAAAGATAGGAAAGAGTGACGCGGAATTTTTGGGTTCTTCAGCAAAGTCGAGTCGGAGAGAGCAAGGTCCCGCAATGTGGGCGAGTCGGGAGCATCAAGATCTATTGCCCAGATCATGGTCCCGGCCAAGCATCGGTCGTTGGCAAATTTTTTTTCAGCTCCAGAGTCTCGGCGTCGTCATATGACACCCTGCGCAGTGTCGTAAGCCCTTCGTACGTTGCGTCAAATGCTCGATTCGTTCTTACCATTGATTTCCCCAGGAGATATATTTAACTCCAGCCTCCCTGTCTAGAATTGGCTTCACGTCTTCGCGATCCAAGATCCGCTTGATTTCGCTGTTTGACATGACGCCTGATGTTTTCAAACAGTATCCAGGCTCAGCGCCGCCAGAAACAGGACACATAGGTCTTGAGCAGCTCGGGTCGGAGAGCTCGAAGGAGCGCCCGTAAAAGGCAAGCCCCATGACTACCTGGCTGGGTTCAAGGCCAGTTCGCCAAAGCAAGCTGAGCCCCTGATCAATTTCTAAGCCAGTATAAGCATTCTCCCCCATGGCCTTAGCGTCACGCGATGCTCACCCGTCAAATTTGTATGCGGCTGCACAACGGCCTCGGCCCATTCGCTATCCCCGTCCCAGGTGCCGTGGATATCGTAGCTTATGAGGTTGAACCAATCAACGTACGGTGCCATGCCTGCGATATCGAAGTGTTGTAGGTACCAATATGAAGCAGGAATGGCGACACTGATCTCTTTCCTCCCTTGCACCGCTGACTTGAGCTCTTTCACAAGGTTGACGTAGTTGGCCTTGGCGTCAGGATTTCCGTCGCGGTCCTTGGCCACCGGATATTCCCAGTCCAGGTCAATGCCATCAAAGCCAAATGTATCAAGAAACTCAACGACAGACTCAATGAATGTAGCCCTCGAGGCTGTCGTGCGAGCCATGCGCGACCATGGGGTTCCACTAGCGGCCCAGCCACCAACAGAGATGAAGACCTTCAGTGAGGGATGCTTGTCCTTCAGGTTAATGACCCGAGGGTACAACTCCATGTCAAAACTATTCATTGAAGCAATTCGATCGTCCTCGCCTATCAGAGCGAAAGCGTAATTGATGTGTGTTAAGTAGCGGGCGCCTATATCTTCAGGAGATGAAGAGCAGTCGGGACGCCTGTATGCCCAGCTTTCCCAATACCCGATGGTTCTCGAGTCGCTGGTACCTGAAGTTTCACCACAAGATCTAGATTAAATTGAGATTAGCTGGCTTTGATTCTTCTTTTCTTCCCGAACCCTCGGGTCTTACGGAGACGGTGGTGCTTCGCGGTTGCTCTGGCAGCTCTCATTGCAGAACTCGGGCGATGTACCGCAAAAGCCCCATTCAGAGCAGCAGACGTTTAGCGGACATGTCTTCTTATCCTGAAGCGCGTACTCTACAATGGTTTCAGTCGGGCACGAAGACATCTAATCGAGCGTTAGGGAGCTTACTGCCGCATTCTGCCACAGCATCGCACGAGTTTACGCAGGTGTTCCCGCAGTAATCTGGACCGTAACCGCAATACCCATTTTCATCGCAGTAGCCAGATGCACAGGGAAGCGATTTGGAGCAGCCCGCTACTGCCTGACGAGCTTCGAAGGCGCGGCCATCGCTTCTGACAGCGAAACACAGTGCGCCATGAATGGCGAAGAATGCCGCGAATTGTAGTCTTAATGTCCACGGTCGCATGATGAAGGCAGTGTCACAGTGAACGTGTAAAGAATCCAGGTAACACTTTTTGCTTGGTCTTGTGGACGCGCCGTGTAGATATGTGTGATACTGCCCAAGACCTCTCAGGAACAGCTGGCTGCAGAGTGCAGACCTTGACGCATGGGACAGGCTATGTTGCCGCGGACGTCGGCCATAGGCGAGGTTGCAGCCGTTCCTGCAGATAATCAATTAAACCGATAGGCTACCGCAGCAGACTTGGCTTCGGAAGGAGCTCATTGGGCTTTGGGAGTAGTGGGAAGGGAAACAGAGGCGGTGTGTCGGTGAGTCTGCCGAGCCGCCGACAGCATTCGATTCAATTTTGCCATCATGACTCGTCGAGTATTGTTGATGCACACAGGGAGACTATGTAGCGGAAGAAGGACGATAAATTCAGATGCCAAGGGCAGCCAGCGCTGGCTGCCCAAATCGGCATGGCTAGGTTCTTATCTACGCGTATCTATTGGCTGATGGTCACATGTAAGCGTTTGCAGGCGTTTGCACGGGGTGCCACAAGCTGTGCCACACGCTGTGCCACACACTGTCGCTCACAGCAGCGCCGCACCGCTAGGCACCTCGGCTGAATAGACCACAACCTCCTTCCAAACATGAAGTGTATCAAGTATTGATGAGGTTGATGTGGCGCCTTGGCTTGCCTGTCTTTGTCATAGTCTCGACGTTTTGCAACATGCCAAGCTCATTCACCAAGGTTGACCATGTTTCACGTCGCGGCTGTGGTGGTTCTTATCTGCTCCCAGCTACCGTTTGTGTCCGCATTGAGAATCATACCTGGCGACATTGAACTCGTATTCGCCAACACCGACCTCTCGAGTGCGTGCAAATCTGCTCTCCAACTCGACGTGCGCTGCCCGTCAAAGGTCCAGGGCCTCGGCTATACTGACCATGCCCTTGGTAGGCTGACACCATACATGTACTCTACAAGAAGCTCGCTAATCACGGCGCAGAATGGACAGAGTCCGATTTGACCGCTTTGTGTGGTGCGACGTGTCGCCAGGATGTCACGAAATGGGCCAATGCCGTCAAGGCGTCCTGCCAAAGCGAAAAACTAGCATATCAGTATGCGAACGCGAACCTGGCGGAGTTTGGAGATATGATGGACTTCCGAGCTGGTCATTTGTGCATACGAGAAGGCGGGGCAAGTGGCGAGTTCTGTGTACTTGCTCCTCAAAAGTAAGCGTCCATACCCCTGACACTCTTTAGCAGGAGGGGCTTGTTTTTAACCTCCATCTGCTCGACTTAGATGGGATATCAAGGCTCTTGAGAGCGCCGGACATGTAACGTGGCCCCAACACACAGAGAAATGCTTCTTCAATGAGTATGGCGTCTGTTCGCCACCAGAAATTGACGATTTTGACGAGCCTTTCGGCGTCGGTCCGCCAATCGGTGCATTCCAGAGGAACGAGACTGCAGGGCTAGACTTTATCCAAAACCGTACCCGAGCCTTGGAATCTGCGAGGCGCTCTAGCCTTGGCTGGGAGAAGGCCTTGTACATGGACGAATTCCCCCTCGACATCCAGTGCAAACGTTGTTTCTGGTGAGTTTGCATTTGTCACAAAAGCTTGTTCATTTTCTCTGATGAACGACCACCATCAGGAGACCACTAGCCTTAGCTCATGAGAGCAAATGGGGACACCAGATTTGGGAGTACGTACTCAAGCAAGATGCTAGCAATCTAGCCGACACTGACGAAGCTAAGCGAGGTCTCCGAGTCGATCTGGAATAATATCGTCAAAAACTGCAACCTGACGGGTGGGAATGCTGTCGTCAAGCCCTATCGAAATATGACAGCTGAGTATAAGTAGGCAATAACCTGCGAGTTCTTGATCTTGTCTTGTTCTTTTTCCCTCACATTGGAGATGCTCCTACCAGATTCAGGTTTTGAATAGGCTGACTTGCAATTAGTTTTGAAGAGGAGGAAGATGAGGGGCCCGAGTGGGAGCCAAACTGGGATGGCTGTGCCTCAACCGCATTTATACCGCAGGATAACGTGCAGAACCTACGACAATGGTGCGCGATGATGAAACTTCCCTCCGCCTGTGTCCAAAGCTTCAACAGGCACGTGTACAACGGCTGGGATGCACTCCGCGGCCAAAAGCTATGTCTGCCAAAGACATGTCAGGTTGCCGTTATTGAAGGCGACGCATTTGAGCAACCAGTATCTCACTGGGTCGAAAAGCGAGGAGAATTTACCATGTCTGAATTCCTTTCTTGGAATCCATGCATTCATAGAGGCGGCTGGCTGAGAATCAATGACACCGTCTGTATCGCGCCTGCAAACGGCCTCTACAAGCCATCGGTTGTTTCTGTACCACCATTCCCTGTTTATACGGCAACAGCGTGAGTGAATTCCCGTCGCGGTTGACCTATGCGATGACTCTGACCAATCCAGGACGCCAAGCTCATCGCCGCCGCCACTCACTATTGAAAATTGTGGGCTGTACCATGTTATCAAAGATACTGACACATGTCCACGGCTATCTTTGACCTACGGGATCACGGTCGCAATGTTGCGTGGTATGTTGGCGGCATAGCTGACAACTAAGACAGCCCACGCTAATGGATCTGGTTAGATATGAACCCAACCATTGATTCCTCTTGCAGCAATCTTATGAATGGTCGTTCCTACTGGTAAGCCTCGACTTCGAGACCAAAGCTCGACTACTTAGCGCTGACACCCCGCTATTGTTGCACCAGTCGATGGCACACCGGTGTCTCAAGTCACAACAACGTTCGAACCCAGCTCGAACTCATCAGGGACCACTCGCTCTGTCGAAATCACAACAGCTAGTCTCGAGACTACGGAGCAGAGACAACCTCCGAGTCAACTTCAATGACTGCGTCAAATTATCCCACACCACCGGCACCAACGTAGGCTGTAAGTTCTTCTGACTGCAAATCGTGGCACGTGGTTAAGCCAGGCGAGAGTTGCTGGGACATTCAGCAATTTTACGATATCAGCTTGGATGGCCTGCGTACTTGGAACACGTATATCAACCTTTCGTCCAACAATATTTGGCTAGACTACGCTGTATGTGTGGGAATATAAGGACAGCACAGATAAATACGGCTTTCAAGAGAGTAGGCCTCAACAATGAAGCTGAGCATGATAATTCATTTAGCTATACAAAGAAAGCTACGGGAACGGAAAGAAAGAAGAAGATATGAAGACCCCTTTTACAAAACCTAAGCTAAAAAATAGGCGGAAGTATACTGCCTCACTAATCAAGCTGTTTTGCACAAGCTGTCTGACAGATAACACCAACCTTCGCCTGACGAGCGTGCAGCACCTCCCGCGCCAACATGGCAGCCTCTTCAAACCGGCCCTGATGATGGTATATCGCGGCGAGGCTTTGTTTCGCGATGAGGGCATTTTTGTGGCCGGAACCGAACTTCGCCTGACCAGCTAGCACCTCTAGCACCTCCAGCATCAGTTTCTCAGCCTCTTCTAAACGACCCTGACCATGGTGTACGGCAGCGAGGTTATGCTTTGCTCTCAGTACAATGCCATGGCCGGCCCCTAGCTTCGCCTGACGAGCCTGTAGCACCTGCACTCCTAGCCGCTCGGCCTCTTCTAGCCGACCCTGATCATGGTATGTCATTGCGAGACCTTCTTGGACTTGGAGGGTGTCACCATGGCCGGGCCCGAACTTGGCCCGACGATCTTGTAGCACTTTCAGCTGTAACTGCTCCGCTTCTTCTAAGCGACCCTGGTGTCTGTATATCTGTGCCAGAATTCCCATGCTCGTCCACGTCATCAAATGGTCGGGCCCGAACTTCGTCTTGAAGCCCTCCAGTGCTTTTGTCCCCAGCTTCTCGGCCTCATCCAAGCGGCCTTGAACTGTGTATATCTTTGCTAGATTGTCCAAAATGATTAGAGTGAGATCACTGTCGGCCCCGAGCTTTTTCTGAAACTCTTCTAACATTGTCTCCAACAGACTCTCGGCCTCTCTGAGTCGACCCTGCTCAAGGTATGTTAAGGCTATTGGATATACTATCTCTATCATGCCAAATTGGGTATCCACGAGCCGCGTGTTAGAGATCTCGGTAAATTCTCCCAGGAGCTTCTTGGCTTCTTCCAATCGATCTTGTTTCACGTACACTAACGCGAGGATAGCGATGCCGTATCGTTTAGTATTTGGACCGTCCTCATGGTTTGGCTTTGGAGCATTCATTAGTTCCACACCTAGCTCATTGGCTTCTTTGAGTTGGTCCTGCATCAGGTATGCACGCATAAGGGCGACTATGCTCTCCAGTGTGTCGGCATGATTAGCTCCAGCAAGCTGCCTCCGAATGGACGTCGCCTGCTCTGCAAGATTCACTGCCCTGATACCATCGCCCGTGGAGAGCATGAACCGGGACATGTTTGTCAGGAGCATACTCTGGTGACTCAAGTTGCGTGGCATTACGCCCCCTGGAGCCACTAAGCTTTCGACATGGGGCAGCAATTGTCGACAGTCATCCCACGTTTCAGTACCGCCAGAGGGGAAGTGTTCGGCAGCTAGCCGCAAGAATAGACTGCTCCAACGATGCTGTTCTCCAGAAGCGGCGACCCAAGCGCGTGTACAGAATTGCACGAGAGAGTGCATTTGGTACAGCCCGGCGGCAACAGGTGAAATAAGGGAGTACCCGTAGAGCTTGTCCAGGTCGTCTTCCCTTTGGATCGCGTCACTTTCCTCGTCGTCCAGGGAGGATGCGTCGTCGCTCTGGCACGTCAGTGGATCGACGTGACGATAGCCATGTAGCATCCGCTCGGGTATGTTCTGGGGCTGAAACTGGCTCATGAGCGCCAGGAGCTTCGCGGCTGTGGCAGACTCCCTCTGGATCTGCGAGAACGTGACCTGCCAGGTGATGAGAATAGAATTTGACACGCTGTCGTACCGCCCAAGGTCGCCCTTGTCGCTCTGGAGAAGCCCCTGCCTGCGCTTCTCGCTCTTATGGAACTGCTCAAGGTAGCATTCAGCGGTGGTGCGTCGGCGGTGAATGTAGGCGGCGGCCTGGGAGATGGCCAGCGGGATGCAATCAAGAGCGTCGATGAGTTCGAGCTCTTTCTGGCAGACTTGCTTGTCTGTGGATGCGGTTCCAAGGCGGCTCTGCAGAAGGCGGTGCGCCTGCTCACGGTCCATGGTCGTCATTTGATGAATGTACTTGCCACCATATCCCGTAAGCCTCTCTGCCGCGTCCAGACTGCGGGACGTGATGAGGAGCTTTCCCTGATCGCACCTAGGTAGGTACTGCGCCAGCACACTCTCGGCAGGCCCACCATAGTAGACACTAGCATCATCAGCGTTATCGAGGATCATCAAGAACGGGCAGGCGTCAGGCTTTTGCAACCAGTCGCGCACCAGACTTGGCACATGGACTTCGGGGTCGGTCCGCTGCGGTATGAAAAGAGTCTCAGCGATCGCGCGATACGACTCCTCAAACGTTGCCCTGCTTGCGCCGTGCACCCAAAAGATGCTCGTCGACGGGTTTTCGTCGGCGATGTGACGCGCGAAATGGATTGCCAGCTGCGACTTTCTGTGGACTTGTCAGAGAGATGCGGCCAGTATGCTACTAGGCGAGAAGGGCCTACCCAAAGCCGCCCATGCCCATAAGCGCCATGCGCTTGCCCGTGCCGGCGTACTGGCTGCCCATCCAGTCCCAGATATCAGGTCTCTGTACGAACTCAGGGTCGCAAGTGAAGGGCATCACGTAGTGCGGCTTTCGGTGGGCGCATGCGTCTTCTGCGACTTGTGGCCTCTGTTCTTGAACGCCATGCTGGATGCTGGCGAGGATCTCCCTAGTGCCCACGTCAGCAAAGTATGCATCAAAGCTCACGAAACCCTCCTACAGACTTACGTGTGGGACGTAATCACATCATGCGTCTCCTTTGACGTGAGCTGAAGCTGGTCGAGGTGTGGTTGTACTGTGGAAACCCAGATCGTAAGAGACGAACGACTCAGTTAGACTGTGTTCCACCTACGATCATGCACTGCCTCCGCGACGCATTGCTCAAACTCCATCTTCTGCGGTGGCATTTGCACAAGCAGATCCTTCGCGTACGCCGCAGCCACCATGGCAGCATATCCCTGCCACTGCTTATTCTTGTGCGAGTCGGAATAGTCGCAGATGCCCCGGATCACAAGACACGGGAAGTGATTCATCAACCCGGCTGCCTCCATTTCGAAGCAGAGGACCCCCTTTTCAGAGGCAAGGGTATCACGGATCTGGGCGTCCTTCATCAACTGGTTGCCACTGGCTATGAGCCCATAGTGGATGGCCGGGTTGTCCTCATCTTCATGGCGCTTACGGCGGGCCACAAGGTATTCGGCCGCAGTGCTACAACCCTCGCCACAGACATCGTCGTGTATCACGTCGGACCGGAAGAGCTGATCCGTCTCGGGTGGCGGACGCGCGTACTTCTTTCGAATACGGGGCTTCTTCGCCAGGACCTGGTTAATCTGGTCGTCTAAATCATGGCCATCCATCTCGTAGCGCGCCTTGACCGCCGCGACGGCGGACCGCAGTAGCGTCGGTGGCTGGTCGAGAAACTGCGTGTGCTGGAAGGCCTGGCCCTGGATCGTCTTGCCATAGTCATACTGGAACACGCCGCCCTTGTCGCTGCCAGACGCGCTGCTCACCACGACGTCGCCCAGGCGCACATCAGTCTTGGTCGGGGCGCCACCACCGATGCCGACCATAAGTCCGATTCGAATGTTGGGAAAGCTGTGAAGCATGTCCCTGGCCACGGTCGCTGCTGTGGTGGTGCCGTACGCGCCGTCTGGGAGAGATGCCATGACGATGTTGTGGCGGCCAATGCGGCCAAGGACGTAGATGTTATCGTCGTGCTGGGCAACACGTTCAGGCGCATCGTGTCGCTCGTCGAGAAACTGCTGGGCGGCGACGGACTCTGTCGAGACGGCCGAGAGCCAGCCGATGGTGTACTTGAGGGGGTCGGACATGGTGGGCTGGCGCGCGATGCGTCAGGCACCATGTGGAGTCAGGGTCGAGGACGAAAGACAAGCAACATTGCAAAGAGGATTCCTAGACAAGAAGTGAGATGAGGCTGAGCTCAGGCAGCGACCATCGCGGGGGCGAGGCGAACCGCCCGGCTGCGGGGCTGCATGCAGGACGACATCTCGACGCCTCGTTCCAGAGTAGCCAATGCAGCCGCGCTCTGACAGGCAGGATAGTATTCGGGCGTCGACGAAGCAACGACCAGAGCGATCGTGCGAGATGTGAGTGAAGTTGAGCAGAAATTGGTACCAAAACGGCATGAACTGTCATTGTCACGAACGATGGAGCTCCTGCGGTTTCGGAACCAGATATGGAGTCAGGCAGACTTTCCCTAGGCATGCACTTTGTCTTAATGAGATCGCAGAACAAGTGGCCAGTACGCAGGAACACTATAGCATGTCGACGAGCAGCTGGTATATGCATCTGTCTAGCGCACTCTACCTCACAGTCAAGAAGGCATCTCTATAGTATGCGGGCTGGCTTGGGACTCTATTCTTTGGTGCTTATCCTTTACTCATTACAGCACTAAATTGACAGGAGAATGAGGACCTCGCCACTCCTCCTCAGACCAATTGCAAATCCTAGGCTCAAGTGCCCTGTCCACGAAGAGGCAGCTGCCCCCGGAGCGAAAAGAGTATTCCACCTGTATCGAGCCCGGGCTGTGTCGATGATACGAATCGCATGATGAAATGGAACACCAAGACAGGAGCGGCTGGACAACGTTTTGTTTTCCAAGACTTGCCTTTCCCCATCGCAGTTTTCCGAGTTGTATATTGCCTAGCTTCAGGGACTCACAGGTACCGTCAATGACTCCAGGCCCTGGTAAGCTGGCCTGCAGTACATCTTTGCTGTGTTCCACCAAAAAGTCTTGCCCCAAGAACCTCGAAGCGGCATTTCCCTATGGCTGTTACACGGCGCCATCACCAGCAGCCTTGCCCGCACAGGCTTGGCCGGCCACCTTCGGAAAGGGGAAAAGAAGAGAGCAGAGTACAGCGACCTCAGCCAGGCGTGCAAAAAAGTAACAACAAACATACAACAGCCGGGATTCGCTGGTCGTCACCGACCCAACTACTGATCGGCCCCTCAGCGGCTTGACTATGGGAGAGCGGACGGGATCCCGTATTTTCCACTGGGTATGGTCGTATGTGCTGCGTCGTGGCGTTCTTGTTCATGATGAATGGTGAATGTTGGGCCTGTGCAGCTATCAGAAGTCCTAATGTCTCTGGAGGCAAAATCAAGAGCTGGATCATAACTATCGCCATAATAATCCGAGCTTTGACTCTAGTGTCTAATTAAAGATATACTATATGATTTTATCCACAAGCACGCATTTATTTCACAGAGCTTCTGCGCTAAATTGGGTTGAAATTTGATCCAAATATGACACTACGTGAAGAAAATATGCGGAAATAGAGTGGGTGACTCTTAAATAAGCATACTTTCGTCACACAGAGGCCCCTCACCTGTCTTCACACGCATTGACTTCAGACAGCAAGGTGCTGCTAACATCACCTAACGGCATTGATACATGTATTATTTGCACCCTAACATCGGATCTCGCCATCTTCAATTCACATCATGTCGGCGTCCCGACTCCTTTCAATCGATGACTAACTCGTCACGCCTGACAATCCACCCCGAACAGACTTAGATGGCATGGATTATGAGCGATGCGCCGCCCTTCACAACTATCTTTTGGACTACTGCCTGGCAATAGAGGATCGACTGGACTCAGACGCTGGGGGAAGCCGCAATACGTACTGGAGCAAGCACGGCGCCACAGCTGAGGCTATCCGTCCAAGACTGCATCACTCTGTGGCCGCCTTCCTAGAAAGAGCGTACATTTTTGATGACCACAACCCTCTCTTCTACTTTGTCGGGGGCATGCCACATCCAGATGTCAGTCCGTCGGGTCTGTTCGATAATGTGAATGCTGATTTTGCGGACCTGCCCGAGGATTCCCTCGTGCTTCTGTACATGGCCGAGCTTGGGCCCTTTGATGATGACCTTATCGGCGGCCTGCTCTATCACCAGGGCTGTCACCGGGCTACATGTGCTGTGTACCCAGAGGACACGAAGTATACGTTTCCGATGGATCAACGCCAGCAGAACTGGCACCCCCTCGAGACCATCCTCTCCAACTGGATAGACTTGATCCGTCTCGGCAAGGTGGTTGCCTCTCCCATTGCCAATGATGGCCTTCCATACGGCTACAAGGCTGGAAACTGGGAGTGGCGTTCCTATGGAGACGGCCAGATTGCAAGCTGCGTCGCGGCTTGGGATCGGCTCTGTCACACCATCGAGGTCCGCCGTCGGCAGAGCGCGGGGGCCAGTATCGACAATGACGACGCCAATGAAGATTCCGACGAGCCCTTGCTGACGTCTGCGGCCTTGGACGCAGCAAATGTCGTGGATCCCTCTTTTGCGCGCAGCTTCTTGAGCCTCGCACGTCGTCCCCGGCATATCAAACAGATTGCGCCTGGGCTATCTCTCCCTCCAGCCAACGCAACTGCTTTTGCTGCGGCTCAGCGCTTCACCAATCTGCCCCGGCGCGTTCGTCAATGGGATGATTCATGGGAAGAAGGCATTGTGCCGCCCGTGTATATGTTCTTTAGCGAGGATGGCGCTCCACAGGTTGATATCTCAGGCTGGAAGTGCTCGTTCCGCGGTTTCTGGGATAATGGCCAGCGCACCATCCCAGACGGCATCCCATTTCCATCCAGCGTGCCGCCAGGTGTCTACAGCGAATGTGTCACCCGGCTGGGCACCCAGCAGACAGAGGAGGGGTTTCGTTTCCCGCTACCCTTTACTTTGCGTGGTGCGCGTTATAGCAGCGGAGACAAGTTACGGGTAAGGCGCATAGACGCTGAGATAGATGAGCTGTTTCAGCATGGCTACAAGCCTCTTGGGGGGGAGTTTCGTCGTACCCAGCGGCTGGAGCGCTTGTTTGACCATTTTGCAAGTCTCGTCGAGCGGGGGGTCTGGTCGGTCGGGCCGCACGGGGTGCAGGGCTCCATCCA
Source organism: Emericellopsis terricola (assembly GCA_027569275.1). Taxonomy (NCBI): domain Eukaryota; kingdom Fungi; phylum Ascomycota; class Sordariomycetes; order Hypocreales; family Bionectriaceae; genus Emericellopsis; species Emericellopsis terricola. The sequence goes on from JAPDEU010000025.1 coordinate 46,460, forward strand.
GGTGTTTAAGGATGCCATGGTGCATTGGGAGGACTACATGATCCCATCGACATGGTGAAGCTTATCACGTGTACCAGCGAGTAGCCTTGCCTCTTTATTTTAACAAGACCCTTTCATGGAGCACAAGCGCCGCTATAGCAGTTGGATCCCTTCCAATAGTCACCCGCGCTTCCACAGAAGCCATTGATCGAGCAGCACGCCCCAAACTGCGTCCCCGTACACGACCTGTTCCCCGTAAAGTTGGGCCCGCATGCACCGTCGGTGGACGGGCCGCCCATGTCAGGATCACAGTCGCCGGATCGGCAGTTTCCAGGGCCGCAAAAGTCAGACCCGGAACCGCAGTAGCCATAGATGCTGCAGCAGCTTCCAAACTGGGGCGTGCACACGGTGCTGCGGTGGTCCGCGCCGCACGTTCCATCCTCGGTGTCTGGCCCGCTGCCGCCGCCGTTGTCGTCGCTGCAGTGCTCGGGCCCGCTTCCGCAGAAGCCAGACCGCGAGCAGCAGTCGCCGAACGTGGTCCCCTCGTATGTGACGCCTTGGGGGCATGTGTCATCGACAGAGGGCTTCTTGGCGGCCACGAGACAACGCACGCGTCATGGTTGAGCCAGATGTTGGTGCACGCCTCGTCCAGGTACATGTTCCACTCTCAAAGGCCGTCCTTTGCCAGATTGAAGCGTACATTGATGTTGGCGCAGTCATCACCGGACTCAACAAGGTAGTAGGCTCCGCACTCACTATTTTTGCCGCGCTGTGTCGCTGCGGCAGCTGTTGCGGCCTCATAGTACGTCGGGCAGCCCGTCAACCCTGGTGCAATGATGGTTGCGTTGGGCTTGGGTGCTGTGCCGCCTGGAGATCTGCCGCGAGAATATTGCGTCAATTCGCGTTCCAATCCCGCAGTGTCCATGGAGGACGGCCGTCTACATGTAGCTGAACCTACCCCTTGCATATACTCTGTCATGGAGCAACGCCGAAACAGGTTTCCTGCATATTGCGGTTCCAATTGAGGAGCTGGATGGGCGTGACCATGCTAACAGATTTTACCGAGGCAGAATGTTTAGAGGAGGAAGTTGCCCTACTTTGGGACGCTTCCATGTCCGCATTGAGACTGTCTAAGATAGGTAGTTGCAAGATGCTACCATGAGACTATTCTAGCTCCGTTCGTACGGTGTCGTCCCGCGTTCCACTACAATATCATTTTCAAGCAGACACTTGCTCTTTTGGTGGATTCTCGTGAAAGCTACCTAGGCAGATTAGCTTGCACCGAGATTTCATGTTCTCTGCCTGCTTGCGATCTGACGTTTTTCAGAACGGAACGTTGACTCAATTGTGTGTCTGGTCGGCTTCATGTGGGGCTATAACGCTTAGGCATAACGCACATAACGCGACCATTCGCGGGTCTTTACTGCTGAGTGTCTCTTTCCAGACAAGTTAATCGATCATAATAATTGCTTTACCATTGAGGGTCAGGAATTACGCCCACGATTCTGGTGCGAAGACCTGAAATCCTCTGCCTTCCTGGGCCAGGGCTCAAAAAAGAAAAACAAAATCTCCGAGGCAGCCATGCACTTCTTGTCGACCTTTGCCTTGGAGTGACTGATTTTACGAACTTGATTACTTGCTCACTTTTGGACCACAGCAGGATCTTGTTATTCACTGGCAATCGGAATGGTCCCCTTCGGCGCGGGAAGTTTTGATGACGTGACCAGACGTAATTCGATTTGCGCAAGGCCCAGGATGCATGGAACTCCAGCATGTTATTATTCTCCCTTTCTTGACACACGGTCTGCCATGATGTGATCCTCCCGTGTTGCGCGGTCAAGTGAAGGGCACATCAGGAGGTGTTGCCGACAGGGGTGACAGGATTGGGACGATCAATGCAACGAAGCAGATCACTGCGAGAATATCCAATTCGTTTCCACTCTCAATCACGTCAGCTCACATTGCGCGAGTTATGCCTGGCGATCCTTCAAGTATCAGTAGGTAAAACGCAGGAGACGACGCTACGAGCCGTGTGCGTTATGCTGCCTCCACCGACTATCTGGGTCCAAAGCACGCTCTTTGCGTATAAATATTCAGTAGAGCTCGAGAACGCCCAAGTTTGAAAATCCATTGCACACCAAGTCCAAGACCACTATTTGTTTAATCTCCAGTCTCGGCAAACGCCCGACAACGCAGACCATCGCCAAGCTCCTTGGTTTATTTCCCCTCCAGATACAATGGCCGACACCAACACAAAATACCCTCCCGCTCCTGGCGCGGCACGAACATCTGTACCCGGCGGAATCATCATTCCTACTCTCGCAATCTTAAGAGGTGTTTACAGCGCATACGTCATGGTCGCTCCCGCATCCGCCATGAGATTCACAATGCTTCCTGTTCCCAACAGCAGCTTGCTGCCCTGGCTCTTTGGCGTGCGCGACATTGCAAACGCCCTCTTCACATACTCCGCATTTTGCAACTACGTATCTGACCCTAGATCCGCCAAAAATACGATGAGGAGTGTCCTCCTCTTCAGTAACGTGCTGGTTGACGTTCTAGATACCGTCGGCTGTATCTGGGTCGCGTCCACCAATTCGGAGGAAAACGTTGCCTTGTTTGGCTGGGCAGCTGCACTCGCAGCCTGCGTTGGAGTTGCCGCTGTGCGCCGCCTGCAGTAGCCGGAGGCATACCTTTACTCAAAATGAGCATGTGACGTGCGATCGTCTGCAGTAATAGACCTTCAAGGGACTTGAGGAATGCCTTTCACCTCTACAGCGATCGCGGAGATCTGGGCTCTATCCGAGCCGGTGTCCTGTATGTGACAGGAGAATTCATCAGTTTCAGTTGGGCAAAGGGCGATTGTTTCGGGAGGGGGTCAATAGATCCGGAGATTCGCACCTTACAGATTAAGAATTTCTACATGCGTTCAGGAGCTGTGTCGAGCTTTATGAGACTATTAGCTGATCGGCTGCCCATCTCTGCAGAGACGAAACGAATGCCCCCTCTGCCTATTCGTTAACCGCTGTCCCTCTTGATAAGTACACTGCTACGATTGCCGAAGAGTAATGGCGTTGCTGTAGCCAGGAACATGGAGTGGGCGATTTGAGTGATTGATCGATAGATATCCTCCTCTGGTTTGGTCGCCAATCACTCAGCCCCCATGCCTTGGGAGCGGGCTTGTCCGACCGGCGAAGCGCTCAAGACGTCGTTTAACGCAGAAGTATTGGGATAAACGCTATAGCTGGGTCGTGGCCATGTCCATTGTAGCTGCTCAGTGGTGAGAATCGAACGTCACACTGCTCGTGCGGTCCCCCACCCCGTTGAGGTGATTCACAGCCTCCACAACGCGCTGTGCCATCTGAAGTCCATCAAATCGGGCTAAGCCAATGTTTCTATCAATTCAGCCTTTTTCGAACATCCCAGGTGTCGTTTGGTCTGGATGAGTTGGGAGCGTTGATGGGCGACCCGTGAATTGAGCGAGACGTAGGTATTTTACGAAAGCTCAGGCTCCACACACATCCGTCTTCTTCAAGGGCATCGTCAACCTGTGCCGCATTTTGAAAGGTGTCTCGAAATCAGAGGCATTCTGATGCGAGGGTTGTGGTGATGGTGTTTTGACAGACTTTCGATGCTGTGTTATTTCGATGAGTGAAGATAGCATCCCACAGCCAATCAAATTGCGGCAGCGGGGTCCGAGAAGCGGCCGATGGAGGCCTGAATTACAAGGCTGCCAGGTCCTTGAGCACTGACGTTAGATTTGTGTTCGCCTCATAATTACATCGAAGGTGAACACAACTTACACAGTCACGCAAATGCAATAGCACTGCAATGGCAGCACCATCACCCATCAATCCCTCGCTTACAACAGCAGTCTGTAATCTCGAGCACAAGGCTTGGGCTGCTCTTTGCCGCTCCGGTCAGGAGCTGTTGCCCCTCTTGTCCAGCCGTCCAGTCATGATCTTTCCTGGCAACCTCATCCTCAGTGCCGCCTCTTCGCCAACCATCCACGAGATGCTGCAGAGCCCCGAGTTCCAGCCGTGGGAAGAGTACGAGCTGAGCCAGGCCGAGGTCATTCCACTTGGCACAAGCAGCGCCATCATCTATTATCGTGTGAAAGCACAAAGGGTCGATCAGACCTTCAAGGCTATTTGCTCCAGCGCATGGACGTTGGAGGGAGAAGAGTGGAAAATGGCGTGCCACCAGCAGACGCTGATCTAAAACGAAGGATGCTTTCAGGCTCAATGTTACTGCACTGAACTGAACTGACCTGGGCTTGGTTGCATTCTGAAGCTGTCGGTCACGGCCGTATGGACGCCACAGAGCGAAACAAGGCCATCGCGTATGGCCTATGACCGCCGATCATGGCCATCGATCATGGCAGCACGACCTTGGTTTGATGATAGATCCTAGCCTGGTGGCGCCGTCCAGGTCGACCGCCCTCGACATCTACCAACGCAGGCTGCCACTTGTCCTTTGCGGACTGGATCTTCAACAGGGACGAGTCCCCTCGACGTTTCTAGCCGACGCATGTGGGCCGGCGTAATGAAATCTGCCTCCACGATTCCATGACAGCAGGATACTGCAAAGGGCAATGGCGCACATTGTGCGGTTCGAGGCTCGTCCATTTAGCCTATTGTGGACAGCACGCGACCTCCTATTCGCAGACGTGAGAAGCGACCGTACCTCGGTCGACGCCATCCAGGACATTCCTCACAACGAGCTGTTCCCGAGTGAAATGGCGAAAACTGGCCCTGATGCGGAGCCTGCTGTAGTCCTCCTGCGATGACCGGCACGAAGCGGACTTCACGTAGTGTGGGTCAAAGGCACCAAGAGCCAACTGCAACGCATCGGGCGAGCAGGGCGACGAGAACGGAGCGTTTTGCGTATTATTCCATTAATATATTCCACACGGAGGCCGTGGCTATTGACCTGACTGACTATCTCTCGTCGCCAGTTCAGTCATACTTTCTGAGTCACCGCCCTTCCTCCCGCCTCGTGGGGTTCGCGATACGGACACTGCGTGCCTCTCGTTAAAACTCTCATCCTGGGCGCCCGCCATCAGCTGGGCCGCGCGCGGTCTCCTTGCCTGACGCACGTCGCTCCACAGATTCTTGGACGCCGTCCATGAGGTGACAATGTAGATGACGGCGTTCCAGAAGCCCTGCAGGGGCAGGACAAAGGCGCTCATCATCTCCAGGGTAGGTTGCGTGCGTGGATGGACAAAGGCGTAGACGCGATTCGCGCTCGAAGGGATCCAGGTGATGAGCAACGCGGTGAAGAAGAGGATGGCGCATTTCGTGTAGGCCCACGCGGCGTTGTTCAGTTCGTAATTTCTCCTCCGTGCCGAGGTGACCGCCGGGCCTGAGGATGCCGCAGTCCACATGGTTTGGCGCTTGTCGACCGCGGCCGGTAGGTGGGATTGACGACCGCCCGTGGCGATGGCGACTGCGTACCCTCCTCCGGGAGCAACTTGGGCCCCAAAACGGGATACATCCTGCGAGGCCGGGCTGTCCGAGGGCCCGGCGTCCGCCAAGGTCACCGTTACCTCTGTTGTCTTGATCGTAGTGATTGTCTCTGCATGTGCTATGGACATGGGATCCGAATCAGACGGGCCGAACTCTTGCAGCTCCTTGCGCTTGAGGTAGATGGTGCGCCCGGCGCGGAGGTATATAAACAGCGTGGCGAGAATCAGGAGCCTAGTTGTCAATCGTTAGTCGAATCGATACGACCGCGCGGCCATTTGGAGTCCTGCGGCCAACTCACCACACGGGTGCATAAAAGGTCGCAATGCGCAAAACGTCCCATTCCTTTGCCACCCAGCACCAAAGGACAGCGTTTCCATAGACTTTGTTGCCACTGCTATCCTTGAGGAAAAGGTACACAATGGCGGGGATCAAGGGAGTGCCGTAGCATACGATCATGTACGGGATCTCCATTCTGCGAAGGCGATACGAATCGAACCGGTGGTAGAAGGTGAGATGGACGTTGATGGCCATGGCCAGCGTCCAAAAAGCATCCGCGGGCATGAACCTGTTTGTTTGTTCGCGTCAGCCTCGATGACTTTCATCGACTGTAGGCCTGGCGTGGTTGCGCTGTGATGGGACAACTCACGTCTGTATCAGAAAAGCCTGCAGCTGGCAGCCCGCGGAGCCTGGCGCTCCCACGTACTGGCGCGACATAAGGGTTCCGACATTGGTCACGACGTTGCCAAAGCTGGCGTAGAACACGAGGCGGTTGACGGGCTTGTGGAAGCTCCTGGACAGGCAGAAGGTGGCCATGACGAAGATGGAGCCCACAAGTGATAAGACAGAGCAGGCGCGCTCGATGGTGCTGAGGGCCTGGAGCTGGGCCTCTGTGAGGCTACCCGACATTGTGCTTGGTGAAGTGCACTGGATGACGACCGCCGCGCCCCTTGCGGATGGCCTTGAAGTGCTGATGCAGAACGCGGCTCGTCCGTTGTCCGCGGGAAGACAGGTTCAGCTATTCGTCATCGGAGTTATAAGAGGATGGGGACGACTGGACAGACGTCGTCGAGGCAATGCTATAATGTACATACACCATATTGGCTATAGCCCGGCCAACTTGTGGCTGGAGGCTGGCCAACAGGCGGGTCCAGCTGTTGACCACATCCAGGAGCCTAGATTCCGAGTCTAGAAAGATGGTCGCGAAGGAGGTGCGGAGCTGGTCAGCTCTAACAATAAATCATGCACCGAGAGCGAGGGATGCAACAGGGGTCCCGGAGATCGGACCACGCTGTGAATGGGCACCAGGGCTGAGGTTCCTGACTCGGGGAAGCTAAGCGAGCAACACTACCACCACCGGCAAAATTCCACATGGCCCCGGATCTCCGCTCTATCACAACCTTGGTTCCTTGTTTCTGCCATCTCGTGTCGAGCGGCCATCTGATACATGCCTTGCCTGTTGGGGAACGCTGGTCAGGCGAGTGGTGCTTCCAGTCACCACCACACACTCGACGAGACGCCACGTTTTGAGAACGGGCCAAGGCACATGCCGCATGCGGCATAGTGGTCCTGCATATGCATACTACGTATGCTCAGGGCTGTTGATAGTGGGGAGTGGGCGCCTTGCAACTTTGACATTTTGTGGATCATGGCCCACGAGAGACCAAGGTGGTGTCGAGGTGGACGTAATTGATGTCTGTGCTCTCCAGATTTCCCCGCAATCTTCATGCTGATTACTGGGCCACATGGATGACGAGTCGAGCGACCGTCCAGGCCGGGCACGCCAAGAGTTTTAGATCTGCCCCTGTGGCGCTTTTAGCCTGTCGCTGCAAGCCACAGCTTACTACAAGTATTACTGGCATGTCCGTCATATGGTCGACTCGAAGGGCTGGCATTCTGCACGGAGGCAACGGAGCCAGAGAGTTGTTTGAACACACTCAGCGCAAGATCTGCGCGCCCTGCATCGTTTGCTGGCCATGATAGAGCAGCCCTGTTGGATTCGGGGGGCAGGCACTTTTGCTTGCACGGCTGGATGTGGCGCCCAGGCGAGCATTGATTCGACAGTGGAGGAGAGGGATAAATGAACGATTTGTGTCTGTGCTGGGTCGATCAGCCACACTTTACAATTTTTCCGGTCCTCAACGGGCTAAAGTCTTGCCTCGTGCTCGTTGTCGGCAGCACGACGTGTCAAGGCCCTGCAGCTTGTTAATAGCGGCATGCAGGCGCATGATTCATGAGACCTTGCTTATCTGGGCAGTCCTTGCGCTGCGAGCCCAGACCAGCTTGCGTAGCCGAGAGTAAATGACCAACAAAGTGTCAGGTCTACTGCAAGGCTTGATTTGATGCCTTGGGGGGAGCATTCCGGTGCCAGGTCTCCGGGACCAGGCTAAATGATGATCTCGCACTTGTGGAATCTCTCCACAGGGGTGCAAGACTGGCCAGACACCTCGCTTACGCATTGCCCGCGTGAAGAAATGATGGGCAAGTGATGTGCTTCCGGGACGGGGCGTGGCGCCAAGGCCGCCGTCTGTCTCGGCTGTTCGCTGTCCCAACCCGTCAACGGGCGCGACTGTCTCAGCGCGGACGGCGCCGTCAACGAGTCAGATCATATCCTGTTGTGTCCGGCCGCCTCGGCCCGTCTCTGTTGGTCCGCGTTGGCAATGTTGAGACGACTTGCGGAATGACTGGAGTCAGCCCGCGTCAGGCGTCCAGACTCCAGAAGGTCGGCAGCCGACACTCGTTTCGAACAATCAGCCATGGGTCTCGCTCACACGGCTATCCATACTCGTGATTTGAATGTGCGGTAACAAAGCATGCGCCAACGACGCCCTCGACCGTTTGTCGGTCTCCTGCTCCTTCGACTGGCTTCTTCTGGTCCACCGCACTGACTCGAAGCTGTTGGCTCATTTTCAGTCTGATGACACTGTCCTCCGGCCCTCCACCCAGAGTGGTCTCTGTACCGGCAAACCAAATCTTCTTGCGCTGAAGCGACGGAGCGCGGAGGACAGTGCGTCGCGTTGGCAAGGACTTCACTTCCTTCAGAGGCCGAGTCGGGCATGCCTACAAGGATTCGAGTTTGTTGGCGCGAGTACGCAGAGGCAGGAGAACGGCGCTAGAAAGATTCGAGTCGGGCCGTCTCGTTTCACGCAGATATGACCATAAACTCGACTCGGTATGGCCGGCGACGATTATTTTGTGTCCGCAGAGCTTCAGCTCAAACACTCAACTCTTATATGAGGTTGAACCCGCTGAAAAGTGCAATGATCACCAGTATCGGGATCTAAACACGATGGAGCCCAGAATCACCAGCCAACACGTTCTCTCTCTCCCCTCACCGTGGCCACCAACCTCACACATACATGTACCGATTCTGCCCAAGGCTGAGTGCAGCTTCAGGGCTGAGCTTGGTTTGTATTCAGTCCCTCAGCCGTAAGAATGAAGGTCGGTTTCATTCGCTCCGGACGATTTCCTTTCATCCCAAGAGTGGTTCTGGAGCCATTGCAGGCATTCGCCTGCCTGGGAACGAGGCTCTGGCTACGTTCACACATGCTCTCTCATTCATGTGCTTGTTCGTCAATCCCTTTTTTACTCTTCTGCACGTGGCCCTAGTGCTTGGAATGCAGAGAGCATTCGAGGCACTAGACCGCGATGTGAACTCGGAAAAGCCTGGCCAGGACCAGCCAGGACCATCTAAAACAAGGATCTAACTGCTTTTGTGTGCGCCTGCATCGATGTAACGCTCACAGACAGCTTGACTGCGAAGGATTCTGCCTCTTGCAGCTCACGACACCCACTTCAGGTGATTCAACGTACCACAGTGACCAGAATAGAAGGCAAGGTGATACTCATACAATTGTCTCAAAGTACTAATCTCACATGAATGGAGCGACCTGCGCCTCGCTCCATTCCCAGTACTTCTTGCTCTGGCTGGCATCGGCCAAGTCCTTGCGGAGGTCTTCCGTCTTACCAAAGGGCGAAACTACATTTGCAAGCATGTTAGCTTTTGCATCCTGCCTAAAGTTGATTAGAGTACACTCACCCCAGCCGCCGCTGTTGGCCATCGTTATGGACGGGTGAAGGCCCGCAAAGAGCTGCGTATAGGCCCCGTTCACAGGGTCGTGGGTGACAAGTCTCTGAGGAATTTGTTCAGCTGCTGCTCCAATCGTGTTACGTTCACTTTTCTGAGAAGAAGGACTTACAAAGAAGGCAAGCTGAATCTTGGGCATGTTCTGCTGCAGATTCGTCACAAAGTTGCCGGGATTGAGTGCCTGTGCGCGTGTGGTCAGCGTACGCCACTCTGGGCACAAGTGCAACAGTCACACATACCAGGCTGATAATGCCGTTATCCTTGTTCCGCCTGGCATACTCAACACTGTGGATGGCGTTGCCGGCCTTGCTTCGCGCGTACTTAGCCCAGACACCCTCCTCCTTGTGGTAATCCATATTATCAAAGTCGATGGCGGGGCAGGGGGCGGCATCGGCCGCGCTCGAGGACACCCAGATGACGCGAACGCTGTTCGCGGGGGCCGTCTTGGCCGTCTGCCTCAAGAGCGGCGTGAGGAGGGTAGTCAAGAGGAAATGGGCCAGGTTGTTGACGCCAATCTGCAGCTCGTACCCCTGGACCGTCTTGGACCCTTGCGGTGGGACCATAACGCCCGCATTATTCCAGAGAACGTCCAGGCGCGTCTCCTCGGCGAGGAACCTATCGACGGCCGGCTTGATGGTCCGTAGATCGTCGAGCTCGAGCTTGAGAAACTTGAGCTCACCGCGGGACTCTGGATGGTTGCGCTGGAGTTCCTCCATGACTGCCCTGGTCTTCTCTTCCGACCGCGCAGCTAGCCATACCCTGGCATTGTGCTGGTAAAGAATGTTGGCAAGGAGTTTTCCAAGGCCACCAGAAGCGCCGGTCACGAGGAAGACCTGCAGAACGGTCAGAATGATCCCAAGGGAGGTGTTGCCAGGACACGTGACGCGGGGCGAGCACGCCTGGAGGTATCTCACCTTGCCTGATTGATCAGCCAAGTTCTGCTCTGTGAGCACCGCCTTATAGGGCACAATGGTGCTCCTGCGTGTGGATGCAATGTTCATGGTGATGAATAGGATAGGAGATGACTGGACTGGATGTAGAGTTACAAGCTGAGGGAGGAAAGTGCGTGACTGCTGGCTCTTCTCAGACGAGAGCACTCCTAGTCTATTATGTACTGGCCGGGAAGCTTGGAAAACAAACTGCCAGAGCCTGCGATGAAGGAGGTGATGAGAATGCGGCCGCGACGCCGCGTCTCCACACGAAGGCAGCGCGCAGTCCGGCCGCTGGACAGCCACGCGCTTCGCACTCGGGCGCAGAAAAGAAGCGCAAAACTCCGCAGACCAGGGTCCGACTCGGTGCCCAGAAGGATGCTAGAAGATTTTGTCCAGGCAACTAACTAACTAGGGTGTATCGGGTGGAAACCCGCGGACACGCGGCCGCATGGACCGCTAGCGGGACGCGGGAATGCCGCCCTTCTCGTCCCGATATTTTGATCACCACGGCACGGAGCTTCTGGGAAACAAACATGACCATTAAGGCAGCAGCGTCTTGGACTTCGAGGCATGAGTTACGACACAGCGGTCGTAGGATCATGCTCTCAGGACTTAACGGAGATAGTCTGGTTTGCTGCCTTGCCTGCATTAGTGGCTTCCGCGCTAAATTTGTCGCCGTCCATGTTGTGAGCCAACATGAAGCCAGTGTCGACAATACTCGATAATCCCCAGTGAAATTTAAGACAGAAATGTGTGCACATGTCTAATACCACGAGAGCAGCATGGAATCTTAGCTGGTAGCAAAATCTAAATTTTATGTGCGCTGGGCCTCTAGGCTATGTCCCTCGACCGCCCTCGCGACTGGCAATGTCGTGCATCTTCAGAATCTCGTGATATACATGTCCCAGCTTCCATCTAGAGCCAATCTTCTGCAGAACTGTCTCCATCTCAGCGGCGGCGGTGCGATGCACATCTGTACCGCTTTCCGAAAAGATCCAGTGAAATGTGGCGCCACTTGCGTACATAGAGTCCAGCATCAAGGGGCTGATGTGACGGAGGTTGTTGTCCGGGCCATGCACCGCACTCTCCTGACACCTTGACAGAACAAGGACACCGATATCGCGAATTTGATGGCTCGCCAGCTCTATCGTTCTCATCGACTGGCTCTGTAAGCTGGACTCGGCGGCTGTTTTGGCCCCTGCCTGCGCAACGTATCCTGGCTCCGCCCCCATTTTCTCCGGACAAGTAAAATGGTCGAGGGCGACAAAGAGAGCGGATCGGATGATGCAACGAGCATTCAAGAGGGTATGCCCTTGTCCATCTGCACTCTCCTCATCCAGCACCGCGCCGAACTCTGTGAGCTCGTCGGCGAGCGACAAGGTGGCGGAAACGTATGAGTTGCTACTCGTGTCTGCACGTGTCGAGGCGCGCACGTGGTCCAAGACGCGACCGAGATAGATGGCAGCTTGACATAGTCGCGCGAAACTAGGCTGGGCAATTCGGAAGGGTGCATCTGTGGGGTGAGCAACGGCCCTGCCAACATCGCCCGAGTCCTGCGAGTCCTCATCAGCACCTGCGCCAAGTAAAAGGCTCCATGTTCTGCTGGGATATGTAGAACCACGTGAAACTTACCCAAACCTCTTCGTCCACGGGTAACTTGCCTTCCAACTGCGTGTCTGTCATCTGGAAACGTCTCCGGCTTCCCACAGAGACGACCTTGTCGAGCACAAAGATGCTCCACCAGACTCGTTTTCTCTCCTCCATCTCAGTCCAGGTTGTCTGGCAATTTTCAGCATAGAAACTCCCATGAGATTAGCAACTAGAGACGTACAGACTTGCCTAGTAGAGAGTGTTCACCAGCAGAAAGTCCAAGGGCCTCGACATAGCGAGCGCATGCGCCCGTGGTCATCCACGCGGCGGGGTATATCCCGTGACCGTACTCATAGAGGCCGACAAGCACCATTGCCTGGAGCACCAGCAACGAGAGAGTTCCTCGTCTCTCGAGGGAGGAGATAAAGTCCTTGGCCATGCCATATACGCCAGCGCACGCAGGGTCGTCGGGCCACATGGTGACGAGTTTCATGCCAAGGAACAGCATGGCCAGATCAGGCCCCGCCCTCTGCACGGGCAGGCCCATCTCCATCCTCCTCATGGAAATCATGGGCATCCAGGTGTGGATGGTGGCAAAGTACCTCTGCGACACCTCGAGCACAATGTTGCCCTGGCTGAGGAGCGCGAGCACGCGCTGCAGGCGCGAACAGACTGAAGTCAGATGATAGGGTCTCTTTTCAAGATGATGACACGTACTGTAGGGATCGGCCCGCGAGGACTTGGCATGTTGATGCCAGACCAGACGTGATAGTCGACGTCGAGGAAGGCAGACGCCGGGAAGTCATTGTTAGTATCTAGGACAGGAGGCGTGCCATCGACACTCGTATCCATAGGAATCTCATCACGATTAGGACGGTATGTGTCACTGGCAGTCTGCGTCTGGCTGCTCATGTCGCCAAAATCGCCCAGGTAGGATGCTGATGAGTAGGACGCGGCGGGCGTTGGTTCAGCAGCTATGGCTCCCCCAAGCCTCCTCTCCAAGTCCGACAGCCGGCGCTTCATCGAGTTCCAGTCACCGGCCGTCGGCTGCGAGTCTATAGACGTGTTGTAGTCGCAGACCCGGCCATTCCGGCGGCAGAGACTGCACTGCGGTATGACCTTGTCGCAGCGTCGTTTCTGCCTCTTGCAGGACTGGCATGCCTGAGCGCTACGATGCTCCATGCGAATAGTCTTGGGGTTTGGCTTTGCGCATGCGATTTAAAGCGTGGTCCTGGGTCGATCCAGCGGTGGAATACTCAAAGGAATAAGTGGTGATTAAGGAACAAGGAACAGCAGGGGTTGAGGTTGGCGATGCTCCGTGGGCGGCAATCGAAGTGTTGAGGATCGTCTTTCTCGGCTGCCTACCCTATAGGGGTTTCGAGTGAGGGCTGCATTCACCAGCGAAGATTACATTTATCAGATCGACGACTGCCAAAACCTAATTAGTGGACTTTTTTCCGAGAGACTTGTCGGAGAACGAGCTGTGCTATGAAAAAGGAATCAAACGCAAAATGGGTGGTGCATCATCCTGTAACTAGTGTTTTGAGCCACCATTCCATCAGGAAACACAAGCACGATGAGTTCAAGAGTCGCGATAAACTCATACGTGTTGCACAAGTCCAAAAATCATCGTCCGTAGTCCGTAACGTGTTAAATATCACTGAATGCTTCATCCACGACTTAGACTTCCTGCACGACACATCCTGCCATCCTTCGCGACTGTCCACTCTTCGCTGCCGACGCCAGTTCGTACATACCACAGATGATTAGGATCGTGCTTGTTCTTAATCTTGCGCAGCGCTGGGTAATTGACGCCATAGAAAGTCTCTTGAAAGTTGACCTGCTGAAAGTCGGCCTCGTTCATGTAGGCGCCCGCGTTGGGCGTCGCAGCCTCGATAATGGGCTGAATCTCCTCCGTCATGCGGTTCTGCAGAGCCACCATGTCGGCAAAGGGCACGTCGAAGCTCCAGGGGAGCGTAAGAGAGGCCTGCACGATGGACGTGCGCCACTGCGGAAGAACGGCGTTGGCATTGTCAAGGCCAAAACGGGACACATTCATGCCCACACCGATGAACGTGACGCCTGCTTCGACCAGTTCGCGTGCCGTCTTGCCAAACCCAGGGAGGGCATCGCGTGGGATCAATCGCCCGCCAAACAGCTGCGTGCCGACCTGGATGTTGCCGGCCGGCAGGGGACCCCAGTAGTTGTCAAAGTGCTCGTGGTAGCTGGAGAACTCGGTCACGGTGGGGACCATCTCCAGACCAAGAGCGTTGACAGCATCCGTGAACGGCTTCAGAATCTCGCTGACCTCCTCTCCGGTCTTATTGTATGCCGTCATGGCGGGAACCTGCAAGAAGCCCTCTCCAAAGAAGTAAATGATCATGACGCCCGAGTCCACAATGTCGGGAAGTGCTGCATGGAAGGCGTCAATGACCTCGTAGATCTTGTTCGGGCCGTCCTCAGGGGCTTGGACGGCAAACCTGGCACCGGCGACAGTGGCATCGGGGTGTGCTTGGACAGTCATGGACACCACGACGCCGTATGTTCCAGGGCCACCACCGCTCAGCGCCCAGTAGAGCTCCTCGTTCTCGGTCCGTGACGCCGTGACAAGCTTTCCTTGGGCCGTGACGACATCAAATGACAGGGTGTTATCCGCCGCAAGACCGAACGAGGTGCATAGAGCCGAGTGACCACCGCCTTGGGTGTATCCTCCGGCCAAGCTCACGCTTGGGCACTCCCCAGTTACCACAACGAGCCCCTCCTTCTGCGCGGCGGCGAGAGCCTCGAAGCCTTGGACGCCGGCACCCACCTTGAGCGCCTTTCCTTGGTAGTGCTCGTCGTGCCAGTCGACAATCTCGGTGCTCTTGAGGTAGTGCGTCCAGATGGCCAGACCACCAGCGCCAGTAGAGCGTCCATTGTAGTCGTGTCCTGTATTGCGAATGACGAGGCGGATGTTGTGCTTTTCGGCAAACTTGATCGTCTCCTTGACGTCCTTGTCCGACTCGACTTGCACGGCGTACGAGACGTAGTTACCAAGCGTGCAGGGCTTGGATGCAGGCTCAAAGGGGTCACACGACTCGTTGGCGAACAGAGGCGCCATGACGGACGAGGATGATTCGGTGTGGATGCTCGAGAACAGCCATTCGTCCCTGAGTTCCTGACACTTGGCCTCGTCGTACTCGTCGCCATGGCAGGGCTGCCCCAGCGGAACTGTCGCGTGAAGGCGCCCGCTGACCTTTCTATTCAACTTCTCCCACTCCTTTGCTCTCGGCCAGCAGTCATCGCCGGGAAGGCACTTGCAGTCATCGTTCTTGAGGCCGGCGGGTTGCTGTCGGGAGTCTGACACCGCCTGGCTGGCTAACACAATTCCAGCACTGCCAAGCACGAGAAATTGAGTGAGCGCAAGCAAGTACATGGCGGCTTCTGCGACTGATGACGAGCAGTTATTTGTGAGAAAGGCCCAGATGCACGTTTTGCGCAAAGAGAGGACAAGGCGCCGCCTGTTGTTGTATGTAGTACCAGAAATCCGTGCAAATTTGCCACCACGATATTTTGACCTCAATTGCCCATGATTACGGCATGGCAAAGCGAATCTGTCGGCTGTTGGCTGCAATTCATCGTCTGCATGCACCTGCTAATAAGCAGGCCATGCACGAGAATCGGTTGACGAGGCTGGTTCGCCGGTTCCCCCTGTCATCCTGGACTGTATCCACATGATGATCCATGTCCCTCATGCAAGCAAAAGGAGGCTCGGACCAACAAGTGTTTCGAAATTCAACGCGCTCGGGTCGGAAACGATTCGAACATGAAGTTCAAAGCTCAGACTTCTGAGCGCTGCTCATCCACATGACTTGGGCGATCCTCGCCTAGTCTACACACACGGACGCCACTGAAGACAGGGAGCGGACAGATTCGACAAGGGAAATACCATGACCACTAAGATTAGCGAATTGAGGGCGCCTCTCTGCCGGGGTCATGTTCGAAGGATTCTTCCGGTCCCGCAGTTACGAGGGCCAAGAAAGGAAGAGTTGAAGACGATCTGCATACCCACTGCCTAGCATGGGATTGTCACAGCACGGGCCACCATAACAGTTCTCCTGCGATTTGTTGCTGTCTTCTTCTATGGGAAAGGAAAAATCGAGAGCCTGAAGAATTTCAAGCCAAAAACGAGTGCAACCACGGTCAAGTTGTCATGGTTATCAGAAGGCCCCGCGCGAACAAAAGGGGAGTGCATCGTCGGGGCCTGAAGATTCACCGCCAGCATGGAACAAGGGGTATTAGCAGGTGAGTATGGAACATTCTGCCTCGTGGATCATGGTTGCACAAAAGTCCTGGAGCCTTGCTCTTGGCCTTCGCGGGTATCCGTTACGGCCGAGCCGGATCGACCAACTGACGTGATCCCTGAGACGACGAGTATTTTGAAATTGTGTACATATTCTGGGACTGCTTCCAAATCGTGTCTCAAGATCTCCGTATTGACTGTTGCATCGCTTAGAAGACCGGCCCTCGGTCAGTATGTTCTCGATTTGTTCATACATGCCACCAGACTTTGCTCACCTCCAGTAAGATGGGCTGGGTTCACAATACCCCCGATGGTACCCACACATACGGTTTGACCTTGGTGGCTGTGGGTTCTGCTATGACCGGAATCGCGCTCGCCACTGTTGTTCTGCGGCTGTACGTGCGGCTCGCCATTGTCAAGGCCTGGGGCTGGGATGACTCGGCCATTATCCTCGCTGTGCTTGGAGCGGTAGGATACACTACTTGCATGATTATCCGTGGGTGTGACGTATACTTTTGACGCAAAGCTGTCCTCCTGACTCCTGCAGAAACGCGATGGGGTCTTGGCCTGACCAGCCTTGACGACATGCCCGATGAAAATGTCTACAATTTTGGACTTGTCCAGTATATCGGATCAGGCTTGTACGGTTGCAATAAAAATGTCCTATCATGGCTACTGTACTGACATTGGCAGCTATGTCGTTGGCATATGGGGTTTCAAAGCGAGTCTGCTGTTACTGTACCTGCGCTTCATGCCCAATGGCGTCTATCAGATTCTGACGATGGCGGTTGGCGTCCTCGTTACTCTCGGCCACATGGCCTTCATCTGCGCGTTTCTCTTCATCTGCACACCGGTAAACACGTCCCGGAAATCAACCAAACACCAGCACAGCTGACAAGCCCAGATTTCCAAGCAATGGGATCCAGAAGTCACCAAAGGTCACTGCGGTGAGCAGGTGACCTTTTACCTAACTTTCTCTGCATTGACCATTGTGTTCGATGTGATCATGTAAGACAATGGGTTCACCCTTCTTGGTTGGCGCAATTCTCTGATGCTGGCCAGTCTTATCCTACCGTTTCCTGTCCTGCTCAAGTCGAAAATCCAGACGGGCAGGAAACTCATCCTCCTTGGACTGTTCGCCCTCGGCGTCTTCGTCACCATCATTCAGTCTATCCGCATCCAGACCATCAAGAACCTCTCCAACTACCTCGACAGCGCCAAGCCCATCATCTGGTCCATCGTGGAGAACGATATTGGCATCATCATCTGCAACATCCCCACACTGGCCCCCTTGGTGACCTACTTTGCGGAGAGGAGCAAAAGTGAAGCGACCACTCCTTCGAGGCAGCCAGACTCGCCATACGCCATGAAAACATGGAAGAGTGGCATGCGCCCTCTGGGGAGCGGCGTGGACAGAGACGTGGAGCTGTATGGATCAAGGACTATGGCGGCGCGAGCCAGTTTTGTCGATGATGATAACGGCACGGAAAACATCCTGGAGCCTGCGGGGATTGTGAAGACAATGGACGTCGTCGTCACCCGACACTCGACCATGAGAAAAGAAAGATAATTCGTAGGATTGAAAACAGTTTTTGGCTTCAAGATTACTCCTTTCCTCCATTTTACGTTCCGCGCATCATTATTGCGATATCCCACTTCTGCACAGCCTCCTCCATCTCGCGCAGCTGTTCTGCCGCAACTGGTCCAGACGGCTGGACATACATGCACTGGTATTTGACACCAGTGTTCGCAACGGCAGCGATGGCTGGAAGATGTGAATTCCGGTCGATGAGAGAGGCTGCGAGATGGATGCCCTGCTTCTGGGCCGGTGAGGCTGGAACGATCGATGTGATGGAGGCGCTGGCGATATGGGAGAACTCATCTTACTTGCCGATGCCATCCACCTCGAGGTCCAAGAGCTGTACTCAGAGGTCGCGCAATTTGGAGTCGAGCTCAGCGGTTGGCTCTTGAGCACGCTGGCGGCCGATAAATGCACCAGATCGTGTGAAGAAAGACTACATGTAGCTATCCATCGCAAGAGGGCCTGGCGATCCAGCTGCACTGATGTTCCTATGCACAGAATATCGCACAAGGAAGGACGAGTTACGGGATCTTGTAGGCATGCAGTGACGCTTTGAATCTAATCATAATTGTCACGATAATGTCGCGTAAACACTTTATCAGGTGCATGAAAGCATTGTTCAAAAGGCATTCAGTGCGGCGTCTTTCTTAAGCGAGACAAAGGCCACAAGATTGTCCTCACTAGGCACAGTATAACTTAGAGGATATATAATATGTCTTGAACAATCTAGGGTACTATCCTATACTAGCGCTCGTAATTATCCGAATCTTGATAGAAAAAAGTAAGAGTATAAGGAAAAGGAAAAAGCATAAAGACACAGGAAATAAATCACATCATCAGACAGTCGGCCATGTCTTGTTCGACCGCTTGATAGCCCCCGTGATGACTGCACCTAGCCCCTTCTCCGAAGCACGAATAAAGCCAACGCGCGCGAGGTAGCGGACGCTGGCACGCACGGCCGACCTTGTCTCGTTGACTTGGTCCTCGGTTGGCACGATGGGTGGGCGATCAGACCCGAGGGGGCCCACGAAGTGCTGGACCGCCCAGAGGGGATGCGTCTCGCCCACGGCCTCCATCGAGTCTATGGCCAGGTCACGCCAGGCGTCAAAGGCCAGGGCCTTATACGGCACGTCCAGCTCGGCGAAGATGGTGTCCCAGAATTGGGTGAGCGGCATGTAGGTCATGGCGGGCACGTAGCTCTCGACGCCGGCCGGGGCGAAGACCTGGTGCAGGACGCTGCCGGCGACGTGTGTAATGTCGGAGAGGTTGATCCATCTCTCGCTGGTCTTGTCGTCGCCGTCCTCCACGGGCACCTTGTTGAGCGCGGTGGCCGTGGCGACCATGCGCCACAGGAAGTCGTCGACGTTGGAGACGCCGCCGGTGCTGGGGCTGCCGATAATGCGGCCGGGCATGACAGTGCTTAGGCGGTTCTGCGCGGGAGGTAGGCGTTGCTGTAGCTCGTCGACCATGGTCTCGGCCACAAACTTGGACTGAATATAGCCCATCATCTTGGAGAAGTGCGGCGCGAGCGCGGCACGGTCGAGTCCGGCCGCGAGCGTAATACCGCCTGAAACAAAGACGAAGCGTGGCTGGGCGGCCGAGGTGGCTACGGCCTCGAGGAGGCTGGCTGTGGAATCCACATTGGCGGCCTTGAGCCGGTCGTACGTGAGGTTCCAGTTGACCACGGCGCCGTTGTGGATGATAGCGTCGACCTGGTCGTCGCCGCTCGCGAGGAGGCGCTGCCACTGCAAAGCCGTCAGACCGAGTCTAGGACGGGCCAAATCGCCCGGCCAGACCTCGATCTTATCTTTATAGCTATCGTTCCACCACTGCGCGGCGCGCGCGGTCTCACGGATACGCTCCATGCCATGGTCGGCCGTCTCGCAGCGTACGAGGGCGATAACGGTCCCGACCGACGACGAATGAAGGAGCTGTCGTAGGATTTCCGTGCCTAAGTAGCCTGTAGCACCAGTCAAAAGGACGTTGGCGCCCTCGCGTAGCGTCACCAGAGGCTGAGCCTGGAGTTGTGTTGGCGTGGCCGCCCAGCTCGACTCGGTGACGGTGCGCACTTGGGCCATGAGGTCGACGACGCCATCGCCGCCGTTCCTGTCCTGTTGCTGGATAGAAGACGGACCGTGGCTCTGCACTGCGCGCAGAGCATCGACAGCGCGCGCCATGCTAGCAATAGACGCCTGCTGGTTGTTCAGCACGGCGAGGCTAAGCTTGACGCCCACCGTCTCCTGGATACGCTTGCCGAGGGTTACGATCCGGATCGAGTCGCCGCCGAGGTCGTAAAAGTTGTCGTCGATGCTGATGGAAGCCTCGTCGGCCCTGTCGAGGACCTGCGCCCACAGGGACCGCAGCTGGCGCTCGAGATCGGTCGTGCAGTCGCGGAACGGCGGGCCCTGCGCATGGAGGTAGTCGGAGATGTCCTCGGGTACCATGGCCATGAGAGCCCGTCGGTCGAGCTTCATAGACGTGCCTAGAACGGGCATCTTGTCGAGCGGCAGGAAGAAGCCCGGCACCATGTAGCTAGGCAGCGAGGCCCGTAGATTGTGAGTGATCGACGAGGCCATGGCCCGTAGCTGCTCCGTCATCGGGAGCAATCCACGGCCAGACACCTCGTCACAATCACCATTCTTGTCGTCTCTCGCCCCGCGTACCTCGATGAACGCGACCAGGTGCTGACGGCCCTGGTGCTTGATCACGGCAGCCGCCGTTAGGCCAACCGCACCGCCGGCCACCTTCTTGATCCTATCCTCAATCTCACCTAGCTCCACGCGCTGTCCACGTACCTTGACCTGCGTATCGCGTCGGCCGTGATACTCTAGGCTACCATCCGCATTATAGGACACAAGGTCGCCCGTCCTATAGAACCGGATAGGGGGCTGGATAAGGTCCTTGGGCATCCAGACAGGCGTCTCGTGGATAAAGCTTGCCGTCGTCTTGGCCTCGTCGCCATAATACTCGAGCGCCAGGGCGTAGCTCTGCGTGAGAAGTTCACCAACCCGGCCCACGGGCGCCAGCCTCTGGTGATCGTCTACCTCGACGACGAAGTTCATGTGGGCGATACCGCGCCCGATCGTGCTAGGAGACGTGTTGTTGTTCTCGCGCGTCCAAACGTTACAGGCGCACATGATGCATGTCTCAGTCGGTCCGAACCCATTGACGAGGCGCGTAAGCCCGCTGTCGAGCCAGCGCGAAATAAGCTCCTGTCCGCTAGATTCGCCGGCGAACATGAGCACCTGGAGGTCTGGTACCTGCGCAGGCTGTATGGTGCCGGCAAACGAGGGGCTCAGGATAGCTACGTTGACCCGCGCCGCGTTTATGAAGTCCACCGTGTGGTGTAGACGCTCCTCCTCGGTGGGTAGGCATATAGTGCCGCCCTGAAGAAGGGGCTCGAATAGCTCAAACAGACTGCCGTCGAACGCGAAGCTAGCAAACTGCAGGAAGCGGCAGGGCGCGCCGTCAGGCGGCGTGAAGACATGCTGTTGCTGGTGCAGACTCGTCGCAATGGCAGAGTGCTGCACAAGGATGCCCTTGGGCTTGCCCGTCGAACCGGACGAGAAGATGGTGTAGGCGCCCGACGACGGGGACACGGGGGTCCTCGTCGCGGCGGGCGTCGTCGGGCTGCTGTCCATGAGGAACTCGCTATCCTCGGACAGCTGGATAACGTGCGGTGCGGCGCCCTCGAGGTCCGCGTGCGCCTTGGGGGACACGATAACAAACGACGCCCCGACCTGCTCAATAACAGCGAGGCGGCGTGACTGAGGGTGCGACGGGTCGAGGGGCACAAAGATACCACCGGCCTTCATAACGCCTAGCATGGCGATAATAGCCCAGGGGCTCTTCTCGAAGCAGATCGGGACCATCGTGTCGGCACCGATGCCGATAGACACGAGGTAGTCGGCTAGCCTATCGGACCGCGCCTCGAGCTCGCCGTACGTGACAGAGCCCGCCGTTGTGTAGATGGCCTCGCGTTCTGGATGGCCCTTGAAAACAAGGTCGTGAAGGCACGTGTCCTCCTTGCTAAGGACTTGCCTACCGTTCCATTTCGTGATCTGCGCTACATCGTAGGCGCCCACGAGCGACACGTCGCCCAGAGGCTTGTCACCCTCGTTGAGGATCTGCTGGATGACGTGGTCAAAGTGGTGCCCGAGGGCCTCGACGTGTGGGTCCGCCACGACACCCGTGTCGTACGTAAGCGAGATCTTGATAGCATCCTCGTACAGGACGCAGGCCGCCACGAGAGGGTAGCTAAAGTATGACTCTAGGGCGCCCTGTATCTTGTCCGCGGCGGGGAGGAGGATAGTGTCGGTGATGGCCGCGGTCTGGTCGTCGACCCGGCCGCTGCCCGAGCTCACCTGGACGGTGAAGAGACTCGTAAACTCACAGGCGGCCTTGGCGTCCTCGCCCAAGCTCTGGATCCTAGACAGGCCATACTGCTCGTGCCATGTCATCTCGGAAGCCTGCCACTGGATGTCCTGGGCGAACTCGACGAGACTCTGCGCAGGATCCATGCGTACGCGCACAGGCACCGTCGCGATGGTGGGACCGACCATGAGCTCCAGGCCCGGCACCTGGGCAGAGCGGCCCGAGACGGTCGAGCCGAAGCACACGTCGTCCGTCTCGCTGTAGCGGGCCAGGACGAGAGCCCACGCCGCCCGAGCCATGGTCGCCATGGTGATGTCCGCGTCGCTGGGCGGCGCCGCGTGGGACGGCAGTCGAACAATGTGGTCGACCGTCTTGGTGACCTCCTTGTCCTTGTCCTCGTCGGACGACGTCCTGGCCACGCCTGGCGGGGGGAAGGCGGCCGGTGTGGCCCCCTCGAGCTCGTCGCGCCAGTACGCGGCGTCCGCCTCCTGGTCGCGCGACAAGATGTGCTGGATAAAGCCCGAGTATGGTTTCAGAGGCGGCGCCTGGGTACCGTCGTAGTAGCCCCGGAGGGTCGCGAGCACCAGGCCCATGGACCACCCATCCGAGACAGAGTGGTGGCAGATGTGGATAAAGTAGGTGTCGCCATCCTCCTCGACGAGGGCGCAGCGGCTAAGGCGCGCGCCGTAGCCCATGTCGAGCGTGCGCGCCCGGTCGATGAAGGACTGGACGCTCTGGGTGCCCTCGACCTCCCAGTACACAGGCTCGTCAACGACGACTTGGAAGGGCGCCGACTCGTTGCTGGCGTCTACGATTCTCGTCCGTAGACTATCGCAGGTGCGCACCGTCTGCTCCCAGGCCTCGCGGAACGCGGCCACGTCGACGTTCGGTGCTAGCTTGTACGCCTGCTTCATGATATACGCTCCTGGCTGCTTGACAGTAAGGGCCACCAGGGCCGCCTGCATGGGCGCGCATGGGTAGGCGTCCACGATGACGGCCGACGGAGCAAGCTGGCACATGGCCGCCACGGTGCCGTCCTCGACCGCGGCGCGCTGCTCGCTGCTGAGGAGGCTGAAGGGATCCGGCGTGTCGGCCGTGGCGGCGTCCGATGCCGTGCCATCGCTGCTCTTGGCGTCGCACTTGGCGGATACGCTCGCGAGGCGCGGGTCGTCAAAGATATCCTTGACGTCCATGTTGATGCCCACCTCGCGCGCCATCATGACCAGCGAGATGGCTGTGATGGAATCTCCGCCGAGACGGATGAAGCTCGTATTCCTGCCAATCGTCTTGGGGTCGACGCGCAAGACCTCTGCCCACAGAGCCTGCAGACGCTTCTCCGTGTCTGTCCCGGGAGGTTGGCGCGTGCCGTCTGCCGTCGAGTCTGCGGACAGCGTCGCGTGGTCGAGGCAGGCCGGCGAGGCCTGGAGGATGCTCATCGGGATCGAGCTTGCCAGCTGGCGCAGCTTCTTGCGGTCCGTCTTGCCAGACGGTGTCTTGTCCGTGGGGCCGTGGAAGATCATGTACATGCTCGGCAGCATGACCCTGGTCAGCGAGGAGCTGAGTGTCGCGTCCAGGTCCGCCACAAAGGCCTGCACGTCCTCCGAGACGGTCTGCGCCAGCTCCAGGGGCGAGTCGAGGTGCTCGCCGGCCGTGTACCAGAACAGGACCGCCAAGCGAGCCTTGTCCGTGTCCGGCGTGTGCACGAGGTCGACCATGGCGCCCATGTTGTCGGGAAGCTGGGCCGTGACGAGGGCCTCAATCTCACCGAGCTCGATGCGCTGGCCATGGATCTTGATCTGCGAGTCCCCGCGACCGACGTAGTCAAAGGTCCCGTCCGCGAGGCGGCGGACACGATCACCCGTCCGGTACGCCTTGCGTGGCATGATCTCGCCGCCGGGGAACCAATCCGCGTCGTAGAGCCACGAGGCCTGGTTCTTGTCGTCGGCATCGATGTAGCCGCGCGCGAGGAGCGGTCCCTGGATGACGAGCTCGCCGACGCATCCAATGGGCACGAGCTTCTTGACGTCGTGCGGCTCGACAACCCACCAGGCCGAGGCCATGGGCTTGCCAATGTTCTTGAGGTTCGCGCTGGCCCCGATGGCCTGGTGGCTGCTGATGGTGGCCTCGGCCGGTCCGTAGATGTTGTGCAGCGTCACCTTGCCCTGCCATCTCTCGACAGCCGCCTGAGTCACCGCCTCGCCCGCAAGCGCAATCTCCCGGAGAGTCGGGGCGTCCTCGGGTCGGATGAGCTGGGCCACGGTCGGCGTGAGGAAGACCCAGTTGGCGTTGAGGCGCGTCATGGAGCCTCCAATGTCGTTGAGCCGGTCCGACTCGGAGGGCACGCAGATGCAGGCGCCGCAGGCCAGGGGGCCCACGACGTCGAGCACGCCCAGATCGAACGTGTACGCCGAGTAGGTGAAGATGCGCGAGCCCGGCCCGTAGGCAAACTTGGACGTGTACGAGCGCACCGACGAGCTCAGCGAGACGTGGTCGTGCACCATGCCCTTGGGCCTGCCCGTCGAGCCGGACGTGAAGATGACCAGACTGGCGTTCTGGGGCGTCACGGTCGAGGCAGGCATCTGGTCCTGCGCGGGCAGGCTGCGCAGCCACGCCTCGTCGAGGATGATGACCCGCTGAACGCCCAGCTGCTCTGCGGTGGCGCGTGACGCTGGCGCGGCCACGACGAGATCCGCCTTTGTATCGGCGAGAATGTCCTGGCAGCGCATGATGGGGGCCGACGGGTCGAGCATGACAAAGGCGCCGCCGGCCATGAGGGTGGCGAGCATCACAACGCTCGTCCACACCGACTTGGGGAAGCAGATGGGCACAATGACCTCGGGGCCCACGCCCAGCTCCGTCTGCATGTAGTGCGCCAGCCTGTAGGCGTGCTGGCCAAGCTCCCCATAAGTCAGGGAGCCGTCCCACGCGTCGACAGCGGGCGCATCGGGGCGGTCCCGGATGTGCGCCTCGACGAGATCGTGGAGGCATGCCTCGACAGGGGGCAGCAGGTGTGTGCTCTGCAGAGCGTGGTCCTTCTCGCGCTGGCTGACAAGGCTCACGTCCTCCACAGCGGCCACTTCGGACGCGAACAGCTGCTGGACCACAAAGTCCAGCTGGTCCGCCACGGCCTCCACCTCGCCCAGGGAGAGGACGTTCTCCTCGTACGAGAACTGGATGGAGATGAAGTCCTGGATCAGAGACGCGACGAGAACGAGCGGGTAGTTGAAGTAGTGGCTCATCTCCTTCTCTGTGAGGGCCAGGTCTTCCTCGCCGCCAGCAAATGGCCAGTAGCCGTGTTCGGGTGCCGCGTCCCCAGCGAGATCGACGCCTTGGAAGGACTGCTGGGGTTGGATGACGACGAGACTCGAAAAGTCACAAGCATCATGGGCGTCATCGCTGACCTTAGCAATGTTTTGCAGGCCAAACTGCTCGTAGCTCGACATTTCCGAGGCCTGCCACTGGATGTCGCTAAGGAAGTTGTCGACCGACGATGCGCCGTCGATCCGGATACGCACCGGGACCGTGGCGATCGCCGGGCCGGCCATGTTGGGGAGCCCGTCCACGGGCGCGTTGCGGCCCGACACGGTAGCACCAAAGCACACGTCGTCGTGGTCGCAGTGACGGGCGAGGACGAGGGCCCAGGCGGCGCGCAGCACCGTGGCCCGCGTGATGGACGAGCGCTGGTTGTCCGGCACGTGGATGACCTTGTGGTACATGCCGTGGCGGGCGTCTTCCTTAGGAATGGGCGCAGGGAAGCTTGGCTTGGTGGCGCCCTCGAGCTGCCTCTGCCAGTAGGTCGAGGCGGCCTCGACGTCCACGTTGGTGGCAAAGTGGATAAAGCCTGCAAAAGACACGGACGGCTCGACGGGCAGGTTCCAGTAGAAGCCGTGCAGCGCGCCCAGTGCCAGCTTCATGCACCAGCCGTCCATGATGGAGTGGTGGGCCACCCAGCAGAAGTATGTCTCGCCCCTGGACGACGAGCGCAGTATGGCAGTGCGCGACAGCCTGGTCGTAAAGGTCATCTTGTAGCCTTGCGTCACGGCCAGGAAGTCGTCCACGTCCATGCCCGAGGTATCCTCCCAGACGCACTTCTCCTTAAGGACGACTTGCAAGGAGTACGCCTTGGAGCGGATGATCCGCGTGCGGAGGTTGCCAAAGTGTTCCACCGTGGCCTCCCACGCGGTCATGAACCGTCCAACATCTATCCTCCGGTCTAGGCGCCAGAAGTACTTGGTGATGTACGAGCCGGGGATCTTCTCCGCCATGGCGATAAGACCCTCTTGTAGGGAGGAGAGGGGGAAGGCATCCTCGACCTCCACGCCCGCCTCCAGCGCGTAGTCGACGAGGGCTGCTTGTCTATCATCCTCGCTCAGGAGGGCAAAGGGCTCGGTAGCCCATTTCCTCTCCGATAGGATGGCTTGGGAGGCCGCCGCCGCCACGCTCGAGAGACGCGGATCGCGGAAGACATCGTTCGCGACCACGGCAATGCCGTGGCTGCGTGCCAGGTTGGAGAGCTGGATAACCGTGATCGAGTCACCACCAAGGCTGAGGAAGTTATCGTCCCTGCCAATATCGTCCGCAGGTACGCGCAGGACCTCGGCCCAGAGCGCCTGGAGGCGTCGCTCCATGGTCGTCTGGGGCGGTCTCTTGGTGGTTGAGTCCTGCGGCGAGTACGACATGAAGGCATCGCGGCCAAGACGAGATGTCTCCTCCTTGAGTGCCCTGCGATCAAGCTTTGTCGATGTGATCAGGGGCATGTAGTAGCAAGGGATGAAGAAGGATGGAATCATGTACGAGGGCAGATAGATGCTGAGTTCGCCGCGTAGCACCGCGACCTGCTGTCGTATGGCCTCCGTGGCGGGCATAAAGATAGGCTCCTGGGCCGTATCATAGTCGCCTGCGACCTTGCTCGCCGTCGATAGACAGTAGTAGGCGACGAGGCGTGGGCCAGACTCGGTCTGGAACACATCAACACCAACCTGCGCCGCTTCCTTGAGGTGCTTGCGGATGTAGAACTCAATCTCACTGAGTTCCACGCGGAAGCCACGGATCTTGATCTGGCTGTCCTTGCGGCTAACGAACTCGAGTGTTCCGTCAGGGTTGTACCGGCAAAGGTCGCCAGACTTGTAGAAGCGGTTCCATCCAGATGGCGCCCATGCGGGGATCCGGTCGAGGATAGCCTCCTTGGTGCGTGTCGGGTCCGATAAATACTCTCTGAGTAATGTAGGGCCCTGGATCATAACCTCACCCACAGTCCCAATAGGAGCGAGTTTCTGAGGGTCATTGGGGTCTGCGATCCAGCAGAACGAGCCCACGGGCTTGCCTACCGTAAGGGGAGACTCGCTGGACGACGTCCACTCCTGTAGCGTGGAGAAGCAGCAGGTCTCTGCTGGTCCCCAGCCATTGATAAAGCGCACCTTACCATACCAGCTATCAAACACATCCTGGCCGACAGCTTCTCCAGCAAGCAGTAGCAACTCGAGCGTTGGGAAGCGCTCGGGTTGTAAGGTGCGCACAAAGGCAGGGGTTAAATAAGCCCAATTGACATTAGCCATTTGCACAAACTCGGCCAAGTTGTTCATCTTGTCGTGTTCCGAGGGAACACAGAGGCAGGCACCTTGAATCATAGGCGCAATAATCTCGCCGATAGATAGATCGAAGACAAAGGCGGCGAACTGTAGCATACGCACGTCGCTGGTCAGGCGCAGGCGATGGCTGATGTTGACTTGACTGCTGCACACAGCGCCGTGCTCCATGACGAGACCCTTTGGTGTGCCAGTACTTCCAGAGGTGAAAAGAACATAGCAGATGTTGCGTGGCGAGACGTCAACCGCTGGGCTGCTCACGTCCTCGCCCATCTCGGCACAGAGTTTGTCGTTGAGCTCATGAGTCACTTCGAGGACGGCCAACCCTAGATCGGCGCAGCTTTGAGCGTTGGCCGGGGACACCAATGCCAATTTGGACTTGGTTTGGCTGACCACCTGCTGCTTGCGTGCGTGCGGGTGAGAAGGATCCAGAGGCACCCAACCAGCCCCCGCTTTGTTGATGGCCAAAATGGCTACGAAGTGCCATGCTGACTTTTCAAAGCACACGTGAACCAAGTCTTCGACCTGGACGTGATAGTCATCGACGAGTTTGCGAGCCAGCCTGTTGGCCGCGTTGTTGAGCTCCTTGTAAGTGAGCTCGCGGTCCCATGCGCTGATTGCGATGTTGTCAGGGCGCTGGCGAGCTTGGTCTTCGACCATGTCGTGCAGACAACGATCCACAACGACAGGCGTGTCCTCGTTGAGTTCAAAGGCCTTCTGGAGATCCCAGGGGCTTGAAACAGAGATGGAGCTCAGCAGCGAACCCCGGGTAGCGCTGAAAAGCTGATGGACAACGTGGGCGTATTGGTGAGCCATTGCCTCCAATTGCGCCTTGTGCAAAACGCTGTCATCATAAATCAGGAACAACTCGACCTTGTCATCATTCAGAGTACCCTGCATGACGAGGGGATAGGTAAAGTAGTTCTGGATGGTCTGGTTCATGATGCCCGCCTGCGAAGTGGCTGTGGACAGGAGAGCGCCCTTGGTAAGGTTGTCGCCTAGGCCCATCTTCTGGAATGGCTGGACAACCATGAGACTCGAAAAGTCGCAAGCATCTCGCATACTCTGGTCGAGTTTCGCAATGTTTTGAACGCCAAACTGCTCAAAGGCCACCATCTCCATGGCCTGATCTTGCACAGCCTGGAGGAACTGGTCCACAGTCTGTGCTTTCGGGACATGGATACGGACAGGAATGGTAGCGATAGCAGGTCCAGGCATGGACTCGAGACCTGGAACGGGCGCTTGGCGACCAGAGACTGTGGCGCCGAATGTGATGTCGTCCGTATCGCAATAGGCGGCAAGTACCATTGCCCAGGCAGCTCGGATCACGGTAGCCTTTGTGATCGAAGAGTCCACGAGGGACGTTGGCAGCTCAATGACCTTGGTCACTGCCTGGGTTGCGCTGCTACCGGCTGATGGTCGTGGTGGGAAGGAAGCTCTCTGAGAACCCAAGAGCTGACCCTTCCAGTATGCTTCAGCGGCTGAGACGTCCATGTTCCTAACGTACGAAATGAACCCTGAGTATGGTCTCAACGCGTTGACCTCGACCTGGTAATAGCATTTGGTGAGGGTGTTGATGATCAGACCCAGGCTCCACCCGTCAAAGACAGAGTGATGGCTGTGCCACATGAAGTAGTAGAAACCGTCTGTGCCCTTTGCAACACTGTAGCGGTTCAAGCGTGTGGCATAAGTCATCCTGATGTCGTTTGTGGTAGCCACCACATCGTCGAGGGTCGCGTTGTCGAAGAAATCCCACGACACATCATTGCTGATGATCGCTTGGATCGAGTGACCGTCGATCTCCATGATACGAGTTCTGAGGTTGCCGCAAAGCTCGACCGTCTTGGCCCATGCTGCTGCAAATACATTGATGTCTACATCAGCGGCGAGCTGGTAACCATGCGTTGCAATGTATGACCCGGGCTGCTTCACCGAGAGCGCCATCAGACCTTGCTGTAGCGAGTTGCACGGATAGGCGTCTTCGATAGACTGCTCAGGGGTGAGGTCACATCCCGACCTGAATTGCTCCTTGATCGATTCGACATTGAGGGACTGCAGCATCTCGAAAGGAGCCGTCGTGATGTTTTCCGGGGCAGCAGCAGCCGTAGCCGAAGCAGCGAGAAGGTCCAGGCGAGGGGTTTTGAAGATCGCATTGACCGTGATAGACAGGCCTTTCTCTGAGGCCATGGAGACCAATCTGATCGCTGAGATCGAATCTCCGCCAAGCCTCAAGAAGCTGTCGCCCCGTCCAATATTGTCAACAGGAATGTTGAGGAGCTGGGCCCAGATGTCACGGAGCAGGAACTCAGCCTCTGTCTTAGGCGGCTGTTTGTCTTGATCATGCCCGACGGAGAATCGCAACTTGTCTTCCGTGGAGTACTGCCTTGCTTGGGCCTTGAGTTTCCTGCGATCCATCTTGCCCGATGTTGTCTTGTCGGGTGTACCCTCGAAGATGAGATACTGGCGAGGGACCATGACCGAGGGCAGGACAGTCTCCAGAGAGTCCTCGAGACGGGAAATCAGGTCGCGCATCTCGTCTGATACTTCGGAGGCCAATTGAGCACCGCCTGGCTTCTCGGTCTGCGGACCTTCCGTGTACCACAAGAGCGCCACGAGTGAGTCGCTCTTTGTAGTGTCATCTCGCACGAGATCGACAAGACCAGACATGTTCTTTGGCAGGTAGTTGCTGAGCTGGGCCTCGATCTCCCCTAGCTCGACTCGCTGTCCGTGAATCTTGACTTGGGAGTCCATTCGGCCGACATAGTCGAATGTACCGTCTGCGTTACGGCGGACAAGATCGCCTGTCCGGTAGGCTCTGACAGATTCTTGACCGGGGAGCCAGTCAACGTCACGCAGCCAAGCGAGATTGGCGTCCTCGCTGGCATTGATGTAGCCTCGAGCGAGGAGCGGCCCCTGGATAAGGAGTTCGCCAATACAACCAATCGGCACAAGCTGTGTGATATTATCGGGTTCAACCACCCACCAGGCAGAAGAAATCGGGTTGCCGATGTTATTGGGGTTCTCACACGCGCCAACGAGTTGATAGCCGTTGATGGTTGCTTCGGAAGGCCCGTAGAAGTTGTGGAGATTCGCGTGGCCTCTCCAACGTTCGACTAGCTGCTGACTGATAGCTTCGCCTCCCAAGCCTATGTCCTTGAGCAGAGGAACATCGCCGGGGTTGATGAGACCAGCCACTGTCGGCGTGAAGAAGGCCCAATTGGCTGATGTCATGCGAATAGTTTCGGCCAGAGCGTTCATGCGCTGATGTTCAGAAGGAACACAGATGCAAGCGCCGCGAGACAAGGGCCCGAAGACGTCCATGATGCCCCAGTCGAATGTGTATGCGGAGAAGGTGAACACCCTTGTGCCAGGGCCATAGCTCATTTTCTCCGTATATCCAGCGATCGCAGAGCAGAGGGACCTGTGATCATGGAGCATGCCCTTAGGCTTACCGGTTGAACCCGATGTGAAGATCACGAAGCTGGCATTCGATGGCAGTACACCAGACTCGGGGAAGGTTGCCTGGGGAGGAAGGTCTTTGAACAGTGCCTCGTCGACGTACTGAGAGGGGATGCCTAGCCCCTCAACGAGCTCCGTGCATGCAGGGGAAGCAAGCAGGAGCTTGGCCTTGGTATCCTCGATAAGGCCTTGCAGGCGAGTCAAAGGAGCATCAGGGTCCAGAGGCAAGAATGCTCCACCGGCCATGACAATACTGAGCATAGAGACCGCTGCCCAGGCTGACTTAGGGAAAAGAACCGGGACGATCGTCTCAGGACCAACTCCAAGCTCGTGGAGCTTGTGCGAGAGGGCGTACGCGTAGCGGCCAAGCTCTCCATAGCTCATTTCGGCATCCCAAGCGGCAATGGCAGGGGCGTCGGGATTCTCCCTAATGCGTTCGTCAATGAGAGCATGAACGCAGGCGTCGGTTGAGGGCTTGAGATGCGTGTGCTGTAGGGCGTGCACGGCTTCCCATTCGCCAAAGAGAGAAATATCCCTCACAGCCTTGTCCGCACTTGACATGAGTTGCTGCATAGCGATTTCGACCTGGTGAGTGATTGCTTCCATATCAACGGCCGAGACAGACGATTTCTCGTAGGAGAAGCGAATGTCGATACAGTCCGTCATGAGCGAGGCCACCATGACCAGAGGATAGTTGAAGTAGTGATCCATCTCCTCCTCCATGATCTTCTCCTCTTCACTAGCTTCAGTGAAGATGGACTGATTTCCAGCGGAATCATCCGTGTCAGCCGAGTCGGTGATTTGGATAGACTGCTTGGGCTGGATGACGACCAAGGTAGAAAAGTCACAAGCCTCGCGAGCGTCGAAGCTAACCTTGGCAATGTTCTGGAGTCCATACTGTTCGTAAGTGGACATCTCGGAGGCCTGGATCTGGATACTGTTCAGGAAGTCGTTCACAGACATGCTGCCGTGTACGTGCACGCGGACCGGCACAGTGGCAATGGCAGGCCCAGCCATGTTGGTCAGGCCATCGACGGCAGCATTGCGTCCTGAAACAGTCGCACCAAACGTCACCTCCTCGAGAGAGCTCCTTCGGGCCAGAACGATTGACCATGCCGCACGGAGAAGCGAAGCACGGGTGATTGATCCCTTCATGGGTGGCGTCTCAATCGACTTGTGGACCATGGCGTATTCTGTCTGGCTACCCTGGACCAGGGCGCGCGGATACGGTGTCTGAATGGCGCCATCCAGTTCCTTCTGCCAGTATTGCTTGGCAGCTTCCAAATCCATATTTCGGATGTATTTGATAAAGCTGGAGAAGGGCAGGATACTGGGGACCTCCTGTGCTGAGTACAAGGAGATCAGAGTGTTGAAAACCAACTTGAGGCACCACCCATCCACGACAGAGTGGTGGACGATCCAGCAGAAGTAAGTGTCGCCAGCAGGGGTCTTGAGTAGTGCTTGACGCGAAAGCCTTGAGCCGTAGGTCATTGCGTACTCGTGCGTAGTGGCGATGAACTCCCTCAGCGTCTGGACGCCCGTAGTCTCCCAGGCTAACTCGTCCTTGAGGATAATCTGGAGAGCGTGATCCTTCGAGCGGATGATCCTTGTACGCAAGTTCGAGCAAAGTCGGGCTGTCTCATTCCAGGCTCCCTTGAAGCGGTCAAGATCGGTGTTAGCAGGAATCTTGAAGATGTATTTGCTGATGTAGGAGTTGCTGAGTTTCTCAGCCATGGCAATGAGACCCTCCTGAAGCGAAGAGAGCGGGTAGGCGTCTTCAATCTCGGCATCTGGAGAAAGGCCACAGTCTTTGCGCCAATCGCTCTCAAAAATAACACGTCGGTCGTCATCATTGAGCATTTCGAATGGCTCTGCCGTCCAGCTCTGTGTCGTCAGGGTGGACTGCGAAGCCACAGCCGCAACGGCACAGAGACGGGGGTCGCGGAAGATGTCTTTGACCGTAATGGCAATCCCGTGCTTGCGCGCAGTGTTCATCACGTTGATAGCTGTGATGGAGTCTCCGCCGATGCTCAAGAAGCTGTCGTCGCGACCAATCGCACTAGCGGGGATGTTGAGGACGTCCGCCCAGATTGCTTGCAGCTGACGTTCGAGATCTGTTTCCGGCGCTCTCTTCTCTGTGTTCTGCAGAGAGTAGGCCGCGAGATCCTCATGGCTTAAGCGAGAGGTCTGCATCTTCAGCATCTTGCGGTCTAGCTTGGTAGACGTGATGAACGGCATGAACCGGCACGGAATCCAGAGCGAGGGAATCATGTACGATGGCATGATCATCTTGAGCTCACTTGCCAGATTCTGCAAGAGATTGGATAGCTCTTCTGAAACAGGCATGAGCATGCCATCGAAATCAGCGCCGTCACCGGCCACGCGGCTCACGTTGCTGAAACAAAAGTAGGCAGCGATTGCCTTGGACCCGGCCTGTGTCTCGATGATGTCGACGCCGACCTGAGCAACGCCATCAAGCTTGGTTCGAATGTGATGCTCAATTTCGCCCAGCTCAACTCGGAAGCCTCGTATCTTGATCTGGTTGTCCTTGCGGCCGACGAATACGATGGTGCCATCCGTGTTGTACCGACAGAGATCGCCCGACTTGTACATGCGACCCCAGTTCTTCTCATGGCGTCGAGGTACCCACTGGGGCAAGTCGCGTATCATTGTAGCGTCCGTTCTTTCCGGATCGGCGAGATACTCGTCGAGCAATGTGGGACCTTGAATGACTGCTTCGCCCACAAGCCCGTAGGGCGAGAGTTCGTGGTGGTTGTCGGGGTTGACGATCCACAC
The DNA here is from genome assembly GCA_027569275.1 of Emericellopsis terricola. Classification (NCBI taxonomy): domain Eukaryota; kingdom Fungi; phylum Ascomycota; class Sordariomycetes; order Hypocreales; family Bionectriaceae; genus Emericellopsis; species Emericellopsis terricola. Next base: position 80,588 of record JAPDEU010000025.1, read on the forward strand.
ATTGCTGCTCACGCTGTTGCCGATAGTAGCGGGCAAGTCATCCACTGCACGGTACTCGTGAAGAGTACTGAACACTGTCGTCTCAGCTGGTCCCCAGCCGTTGACTAGTCTGACCTTTCCGAACCAAGTATCCAGTATATCTTGGCCGACGGCCTCACCGGCAAGCAACATGAGCTCTACCGATGGTACCTCAGACGGGTCAATGGTTCGGGCAAATGCGGGGGTCAGGAAGACATAGTTGATGTTGTGGTCCTGAATGAAGTTGACGATGCCATTGAGACGTGTTTCCTCAGCTGGCACGCAGACAGTGGCACCCGAGATCAGGGGGCTTATAATTTCGCCGGTAGAGAGATCGAAGACGTAGGATGCAAACTGCAGGATCTTCACCTCGCAGGAGCCTCCGAGCTTTCTCCAGATATTGACTGCGCTTGTGCAAGCGGCGCGATGAGAGATAACGAAACCCTTGGGAACGCCCGTACTTCCCGAGGTGAAGAGAATGTACATTGGCATGTCGGACGACATACCAATGCTGAGAGCCGTCGACAAGGTGGTGTTGCTCAGTTCCTGGTCTAGAGCAGACCCTACCAGAAGAACGCGTGGCATGAACTTGGAGCAAGACTCCTCTGTGGACGGCGAGACCAGGCAAAGCGATGACTTGGTCTGGGCCGCAATTTGGCCATGTCGCTGGGAAGGCTGGGAAGGGTCGAATGGAGACCATGTGGCACCAGCTTTGTTGATCGCCAAGATGGAGACAAAGTGCCAAAGAGACTTTTCGAAGCAACAATGCACGATATCGCCTGTCTGGACCCGATACTTGTCGACGAGATGGCGAGCAAGGCGATTTGCTGCTTCTTCAAGCTGGCCATATGTCATAACACCATCCCAAGCCTCGATGGCCACGGCGTCAGGTCGGGCCAAAGCCTGCTTCTGGAACAGCTGGTGGAAGCAATCATCGACGACGATTGGTTGGTGGCTGTTGGTAGCCATTGCCTTCTCGATGTCCCGAGGAGAGGTGATGGACATGCTTCCCAAGACCTGTTCCCCGTCGGCGGCAGAAAGCATCCCCCGCAGAAGATGCTCATACTGATCAGCCATGGTCTGAATCTGCGACTCTTGAAGCAGTGATGCCTCGTAGATGAGGATTAGTTCGACATGATCCTCAGACAAAGCACCCTGCATGACCAAAGGATAGTTGAAGTATCCTTGCATCGACTCCTCAAGCGTATGCGTCTCAGCCGGTTGCAGCAATTGATTGTTGATGTTCTCCGCGACACCCATCTTTTGGACAGGCTGGACAACCATCAATGTAGAGAAGTCGCAGGCAGCCTTTGTAAAGTTGTCTATCTTGGCGATGTTCTGGAGACCCAGCTGCTCGAATGGAACCATGCCAAAAGCTTGATCCTGGATCGACTGAAGGAAGGCTTTGATTGTCTGTTGCTTGTCGATGCGAACGCGGACAGGGACAGTAGCAATTGTCGGTCCGGGCATTGACTCGAGTCCAGGCACAGGCGCTTGGCGGCCGGAGACGGTAGCGCCAAAGGTGACATCGTCGACATCGCAATAGAGGGCCAGGAGTACAGCCCAAGCAGCGCGGATGACGGAGGCTGTCGTAATGGAAACGTTGGCTGGTTGTGGCAGTCGGATGCTCCTCGTCAACACCCCTGTGTTTGGTGCAGCATCAGAAACCGGGAGACGAGCCGGGAAAGGTGCTCTCTCGGCGCCTTGCAACTGTGTCTTCCAGTATTCTTCAGCAGAGGCCTGGTCAATTCGAGAGATGTAGGAGATGAAGCTCGAATAAGGTTGCAGAGTTCGCATCGACTCGTTATAATAAGCCCTGTTGAGGGCGTCCGTAAGAATGCCCAAGCTCCAGCCATCGAATACCGAATGATGACTGAGCCAAATGAAGTATAGCGAGCCGTCCGAGTCTTTGGCGATGCTGTAGCGGTTGAGCCTGCTACCATAGGTCATTTGAACCTCGTTAGCAGCACGCATGCTTGTTGCGAAGTCCGTTTCACAGATCGAATCCCACCGAATGTCGCCCTTGAGAATGGTCTGCACTGCAATGCCGTTCACACTGGCGATCCTTGTCCGCAAGTTACCGCACAATTGTGCGACCTTCTCCCAGGACGCGATGAAGTGGTCCAGGTTCACATCTCGTGCAAGACGGAAGGCGTTCTTCGCGATGTACGAGCCAGGCTGCTTGACGGAGAGGGCGATCAACCCATGCTGAAGGGCATTGCAAGGGAACGCGTCTTCAATTTCTTGGCCATCCTCCAGTTCCAGTTGCGCGGTCAGCTCTTGTTTGGCAACTTGCACTGTCGTGGACAGTAAGCTAAAGGGAGCCGCTGCGTTCTCGGCAGACTTGTCGGCGGGAACCATCGTTGCGGCCAGCTTGTCAAGTCGCGCGTCCTTGAAGACGTCGGCAATCTTCAGGGTCAGACCGCGCTGGTACGCCTTGGAAACAAGGTGCATGGCAGAGATGGAATCTCCACCAAGTTGAAGGAAGCTATCAGTCTTGCCGATTTGCTTGAGATCAATGTCGAGAACTTGAGCCCAGATTTCTCGAAGAGTGAACTCCATCTCGGTGGTGGGCTCAACCTTCTCCTGAGCCACCATGGAGAACAAGAGTCTCTGGGAAGCACTCAATGACCCGGCCAAGTGTCGAAGCCTTTGACGGTCAATCTTCATGCTAGCGTTGCGAGGCATTGATCGGACAGGGATGAACATGGTGGGTACCATGTACGAAGCGAGGACAACCTTGAGGTTATTTGAGAGATCAACAAGAGTTTTGCGCAGCTGGTCGTCAAGCTCCAGGACAGAGTCTGGCTCCTTGATGTTGTCGTCCGAGCCAAAGCTGACGAACGCCACAAGTGCCTTGCGGGATTCGATGGCGATGACATCAACCGCTGCGTGGGTGATGCTTGGCTCGCTGCTCTTGATGGCATACTCCACTTCGCCAGGTTCCAGACGCTGACCTCTGATCTTAACTTGGTTGTCCTTGCGTCCGAGGAACTCTAGGGTGCCATCGGGCCTTTGTCGGACGAGATCACCAGTCAGGTAGAACCGATGGGGGCTTCTGGTGGCAGTGCGAGGAAGCCACGCCACATCTTCAATGAAGAGGCTGTCCGTTCGCACGCTGTCATTGACATAGCCCCTGGCTAATGTCGGGCCCTGAATCACCAGTTCACCAGTGCAACCAACGGGGCATTGCTTGTTGTAGTTGTCAGGCTCTACAACCCAGCACGAGTTGCGGAAGCCTCGCCCGATCAAGGAGGGTGCATCATTCGCTGAACTGAATGGGTAAATGCAGGCATAATTGCACGCTTCTGCAGGGCCATATCCATTGATGAGGGTGACCTTACCGAACCATGTTTCCAGCAGATCTCGCGAAGCACTCTCTCCACCAAGAACAAGGGTCTTCAGAGACGGCACCTGTTCTGGGTTGAAGGTGTTCACCAGGGATGGTGTCAACATGGCGGTGTTGGCCTCCGAAGCCCGAATGAATCCCATGGGATTCTCTAGTCGTTCCGACTCTGATGGCATGCAAATCGTGCCTCCAAAGGCAAGAGTCGTGAAGATCTCTCCCAGACTACCGTCGAAGATGAAGTTCGAAAACTGGAAGACACGCGACGATGCGTTGAGTCCGAACTCATGGCCCTGACCAAGAGTGCTCGAGGACAAGGCAGCATGACCCATAACAACACCCTTTGGCTTGCCAGTAGAGCCAGAAGTGAAGATTATGTAGGCGGTGTTCTTCCCGGTAGGCCTGAATCGAGGTTGGACATTCGCAGCTGCCGATAGCTGGTCGAATAGTGGGCTGGATACTTCGATCATATTTGGTGCCATTTGACCGCACGACTCCGCAGTCGTTGGTGACACCAGCATGAACTGGGCGTTCACCTCCTGGATGAGAGCCTCCTGTCGAGCACGAGGATAAGCAGGGTCGATAGGAACGAACACGCCGCCCGACTTGAGTATTCCTAGTAGAGCGACCACAGCCCAGACCGACTTCTCCATGCAGAACGGTATGATAGTCTCGGGGATAACGCCGAGGCTGCAGAGATGAGCGGCTAGCTGGTCGGAAAGACGGTCAAGAGTCTCATATGTCATGGTCTCAGCGCTGGAGAAGACAGCTTCATGGCCCGGGGCGCGAGCTGCGTTCTCCGAGATGAGATCCTGTACGCAGACCGAGTCGAGTTGTTGGTTGTGTAAGCTGTTCCATGCGAGAGCTTGCTCCAGGTCCCAGTCTCCTGCAATCGAGATAGATCCAAGCTGCGCATCAGCTGGGGCCGCGATGAGCTGCTGAATGACGTTTTCGTATTGTCGCGCCATCGATTGCAGCTGCTCATGCTGAAGAACGTTGGTGTCGTAGACAAGGAACAGCTCGAGTTCATCGTCCTTCAAAGCACCTTGCATCACCAATGGATATGTGAAATATCCTTGGATGTTCTTCTCCAACGGATTTAGATCCTCACCAGCGGGCAGCAGCAGAGCTTTGCTGTCGGCGTCGGCGTCGGACGCTGAGGGACTTGTCTTTCGCCCAGGCTGGACCACCATCAAGCTGGAAAAGTCGCAGGCCTCCTTGATCCCAGCGTCGATGCTGGAGATGTTGTGGATGCCGAAGTGCTCAAAGGCAGCCATCTCGAGGGCTTGAGTCTGAATTGATTCGAGGAATGCATGAACACCCTGCTCCTTGTTAATCATGACACGGACAGGTACGGTGGCAATGGTAGGGCCCGGCAGAGATTCAATGCCGGGGATCGGGGCTTGTCGGCCAGATACAGTGGCACCGAATGTGATGTCCTCAGTGTCCGAGTAGCGAGCCATGACCAATGCCCAGGCGGCCCGAACCACGGATGCCTTGGTAATAGAAGCATTCTGAAGAGAAGGCAAACTAATGGTCCTCGAGACGATCTTGTGATCCGGCTTGGAATTAACAGCACGCGCCGGGAAAGCCGCCCTTCGAGCCCCAAGAAGTTCCTGTTTCCAGAAGCTCTTGGCTGCTTGGTGATCAAGGCCGCAGAGGAATGAGATAAAGCTGGAGTAGGGCTTTGGGGCGGGCAACTGCTGTCCATAGTATGCTCGGAGGAATGTGTCGATGACGATGTTCATGGTGTATCCGTCGAAGACGGAGTGATGACTGAACCAGATGAAATAGTAGCTTCCATCCGGGCCCTTGGCAATGCCATAGCGATTGAGCTTGGACCCGTGAGTCATCTCGGCAGCACTCATCAAGCCCATGACAGTATCGAATGCAAGCTCGCCGACCGACTCCCATTCGCTCTCGTGGGAAAGGACGACTTGTAGGTATGTGCCGTCAACTTGGATGATTCTTGTGCGAAGGTTTGTGCAGGACTGAACTGTACGATCCCAAGCTTGAACGAGTTGAGAAACATTGGCGTCAGAAGCCATCTTGAACACGTTCCTCGCGATGTAAGAGCCAGCATGCTTGGTTGATAGAGCAATGAGGCCTTCTTGCAGAGGGTTGCAAGGATAAGCATCCTCGACGACTTGATCATGTGCAAGGCGACATTGCGTAGCGACGGCTTGTTTGATCGTGGCTTCTTCATAGGGCAGGAGAGTAAATGGAAGCACATCATAAGTCGATGACTCCACTTCAACTGTAGCGTTGGCCGCTACCTGCTGGAGACGAGGGTCTCGGAAGATGACATCCACAGCAAGGGCGATGCCCTGCTCCCGCGCCAAGGACACGAGCTTGATGGCACTGATGGAGTCACCGCCAAGTCTCAGGAAGCTGTCGCCACGGTGAATGCTCTCCTCTGGGATGTTGAGGACCAAAGACCAGAGTCGGCGCATGTGAAACTCAAGCTCCGTGGTTGGCTCCTCGTTGTTGGCCCGGTCGGCGAGGAAGCGAAGCTTGTCTTGCACAGATAGCTCGCTCACGAAGCCTACCAATTTCCTCCTATCCGTCTTGCCAGACGTCGTCTTCTCGGGCTGGCCCTCGAAGACGAGGTAAGTGCTGGGAATCATGACCGACGGAAGGGTCATCGTCAGCGAGTGGTCGAGTTTAGCGATCAAATCGTGCAAATCCTGAGGGATATCCGCCATTAGACGGATTCCATCGTGATCAGCGCGGTCGCCGCTGGTATACCAGAGCATAGCTGTCAGAGTCTTTTTGCCGGTTTCCTCTTCTTTGATGAGGTCCACAAGACTTGCCATGTTCATCGGCAGATGCTTGGTGATCTTTGACTCAATCTCACCCAGTTCAACTCTCTGGCCATTGATTTTGACTTGGGAGTCCATGCGGCCCATGTAGTCAAACGAGCCATCGGCATTGCGCCGGGCGAGATCACCGGTCTTGTAAGCCCTACCAGGCATGCTGCCAGGGAACCAGTCGACGTCTCGCAACCAGGCTCTGTTGGCCTTTTCATCCGCATTAATGTAGCCACGAGCCATATATGGTCCTTGAATAAGGATCTCGCCGACGCAGCCAATTGGAGTTAGCTGTCTCAGATTCCCTGGCTCGACAACCCACCACGCAGACGCGATCGGAAAACCAATGTTGTTAGGGTTCTGGGATGACCCAACGATATAGTGCCCATTGATAAGACACTCAGCAGGTCCATAGAGATTATGCAAGACAGCATGACCTGACCATCGGTTCACAAGACTCTGTGGGATTGCCTCACCACCAAGACCAATGTTTTTGATGAGCGGCACATCTGTCGGGTTGATGAGGCCAGCCACGGTGGGAGTCAACAGGACATAGTCAGCCTCGAAGTTGCGCATGGTTTCAGCGAGCGAGTTCATCCTCTGTTGCTCTGATGGAATGCAAAGAGTAGCTCCACGGACCAGTGTGCCGAAGATGTCCAGAATGCCGTGATCGAAAGTGTATGCGGCGAAGGCGAAGACCCTAGAGTCGGAGTTGAGACTGGTCGTCGAGGTATATCCCATGATCGTAGAACACAGTGAACTGTGCTCATGTAGCATTCCCTTGGGTCGTCCTGTCGAGCCAGAGGTGAAGATGACGAAGCTTGCGTTGTTTGGCGTGACAGGCGAGGGTTGGTAACTGCCCTGCACAGCAAGCTTGTCGATGAACGAGGCATCCACTGGGAGAACCGTGGCATCCAGCTGGCTTAGCTTCTCGAGGCATTCTGGAGACGCAAGAATGATTTTGGCGTCAGCATCGGCCACGACGTCGCTGGTTCTGCTCAAGGGCGCGGAGGGATCCAGAGGTACAATCGCACCTCCAGCCATGACAGTGGCGAGGACAGAGACAACAGCCCAGCTTGACTTGGGGAAGCAGAAGGGAACGAGAGACTCAGGACCCACCCCCAACTCCTGAAGGTGCTGAGCCAAGCGAGTTGCGTGATTCGCGAGGTCCTCATAGGTCCAGTCGCCGTCCCAAGATGCGATAGCCTGCTTCTTGGGGGACTTTCGAACCTGTTCCATGATCAAGTCATGAACCAAAACCTCTGCCGGCGGCTTGATGTGCGTATGCTGGAGAGCGTGGCCCACTTCCCACTCACCAACGAGGGAAATCTCACCAAGGTTCTTGCCGTCTGGGGCGAGGAGCTGCCCGACGACGTGCTCGAGCTGATGGCCGAGCACCTCCATGTCCAAAGTCGACAGCGACTTGATATCATACGACATACGAATGTCGACATGAGAATCTGTCGGAGCTGCAACGAGGACCAGGGGGTAGTTGAAGTAGTTGCTCATTTCTTGCTCCGTCAGTTTGATACCTTCCTCGCTGCTTGCCAGGATCATCATCTGATCAGCGCCCTCTTCAGAGGATCCAAGCGATTGGTTAGGTTGTATGACGACCAAGCTGGAAAAGTCGCAGGCTTGGCGGGCACTGTCACTGAGCTTGGCAATGTTTTGGAGACCAAACTGCTCGAACGAGGTCATGTCAGATGCTTGGACTTGTACATCTTGCAGGAAATCCTTGGCAGATGCGCTGCGATTGATCAGAACCCGGACCGGGATCGTTGCGATAGCTGGGCCGGCCATGTTGATCAACCCATCGACCTCAGCGTTGCGACCGGAGACTGTGGCACCAAAGACGACATCATCGGCCTCACAGCGGCGGGCCAGTACGAGAGCCCAGGCGGCGCGCAGAATGGTGGCTCGTGTGATTGAACCCAGCAGCTTCGCCGGTAATTCAATCCTCTTATGGAACATGTCGAACTCCGGCTTTTCGTTTGCCGCGATCGCTGAAGGGAAACTTGGCCGAACGGAACCTTCCAACTGTGTCTTCCAGTAGTCACCTGCCGCCTCGACGTCCATGCTGGAGGTGTACTTGATGAAGCCAGCGAAAGTAGCAACAGGTTCGGGCGTTTGATCGTGATAAACTGAATGCAAAAGGCCGAGGACGACATTCAGCGACCATCCGTCCATAATAGAGTGATGAATCACCCATGCGAGATGATTGTCGCCGCTTGCTGACGAGATGATTGCATATCTCGACAACGGGCTACCGTAGCTCATGCGGTAGCTCTGCGCAATAGGGAGGAATGACTCGAGGCTGAGACCATCAGTTGGCTCCCAAGTCAGTTCCTCCCTGAGAATAACCTGGAGTGATCTCTCCTTGGACCGAATAATCCTCGTGCGAAGACTAGAACAGAGCTCCACGGTGCGCTCCCATGCCCATCGGAATCTTTGCAGATCAACCTGCTGGGGGATCTTCAGGAAATACTTTGTGATGTATGATCCGGGGTTCTTCTCAGCCATGGCGATCAAGCCTTCCTGCAGGGCCGACAATGGGTACGCATCCTCGACCTCGATGTTTTCGGGAATGCCGTTCTCCGTTCGCCATTGACTCTCAAAGATCACCTGGCGGTCTGCTTCGTCGAGCAACTCGAATGGCTCGGTCTTCCACTCATTGACAGTGGTTTCACTCTTTCTAGCCGAGCTAGCGACGCTGATCAGGCGAGGGTCGCGGAAGATATCCTTGACCGAGATCGAGAGACCTTGAGCCCTCGCCGAGTTCATAAAGTGAATGGCAGATATGGAATCGCCACCGATTTCCAGGAAACTGCTATCCCTTCCAATAGAATCGACAGGGACGCGAAGAATTCCAGACCACAAAGCCTGAATCTTCTTCTCCATCTCGTTCTCAGGAGCCCTCTTGATGCCGGAGCTCAATAGAGAGTACTGAGCGTGCTCCTCATGAGAAAGGCGGGCCGCCTGCGCACGTAGCGTCTTCCTGTCGAGCTTGGTGGATGTGATGAAGGGCATGAATCGACACGGCAGAAATTCTGAAGGAACCATGTATGAAGGCAGCGAGACCTTCATCTGACCCATCAATCCATGAAGTGTTTGGGAGAGCTCTGGAGAGATAGGCTCGAAGATGGTATCAATTTCGCGGTCGAGTTCCACGCCTGCCATTCGGTTCTGGCCAGAGAAAGAGACGAAGGCCACCAGGCGCGTGCCAGCGTCCATGCGAAGAATGTCAACGCTAACCTGCGCCACCTCGGGAAGATGAGTGCGGATGAAGTGTTCGACTTCACCCAACTCCACACGGAATCCGCGAATTTTGACCTGCGTGTCCTTGCGGCTGATGAACTTGAGCGTACCGTCAATGTTGTACTGGCAAAGATCACCCGACTTGTAAAAGCGATTCCAATAAGGAGCTTCTTCACGCCGGGGGGCCCATTCAGGCAGATCATACAGGGTGGTGGCCTTGGAACGCTCCTCATCGCCAAGGTATTCTCGGAGCAGGGTTGGACCTTGGATCAGAACCTCGCCCGGAACGCCGATTGGGGCAAGCTTGGTAGGGTCATCAGGATGGCATACCCAGCAGAAAGAGCCAACAGGCATGCCGATGGTCAATGGAGACTCATCAGACCGCTTCCACTCATGTAGAGTAGAGAAACAGCAGGTTTCTGCCGGGCCCCAACCATTAATCATTCGAACCTTACCGAACCACACATCGAGAACATCCTGAGGCACAGCCTCGCCGGCTAGAAGGAGGAGTTCGAGAGTAGGGTAATCTTCAGGCCGAAGGGTTTGAGCAAAGGCAGGGGTGAGGAACGCCCAGTTCACACGAGCATTTCGCACATAGTTCGCCAGGTCATTGATCCTTGTATCCTCGGACGGCATGCAGATACAGGCTCCGCTGATCAGGGGAGCGACAATCTCGCCGATGGATAAGTCGAACACGAAGGATGCAAACTGCAACATCCTGACGTCCGGGGTTAGGCCTAACCGAGCTGCAATGTTGGTTTGGCTGGTGCAGACGGACCCGTGCTCCATAACGAAACCTTTAGGTACGCCTGTACTGCCTGAAGTGAAGATCACATATGCAGCGTTCCTGGGAGAGGTCTCGAGAGACAAATCCGTATTGGAAGTATCCCTCAAGAGTTGCTCATCCAGAGCCTCTGAGACCTCAATGGCAGTCAAACCAAGCTCAGTGATGTCTTGAATGTTTGCTTGGGAGACGAGCGCCAGCCTGGCATGGGTCTGCTCTACAACCTGCTTTTTGCGTGCGGCAGGGTGCGAGGGATCGAGTGGAACCCAGGCCGCTCCAGCCTTGTTGATAGCAATGATGGAGATGAGATACCAGGCCGACTTGTTGAAGCAGACGTGAACAAGCTCTTCGGTTCGCACACCATGAGTCCGAACAAGATGAGCGGCAAGCCTGTCCGCAGCATCGTTCATCTCGCGATAGGTGAATTTGCCGTCCCAAGCATCAATGGCAAGGGATTCAGGACGAACAGTGGCCTGTTCTTTGACCATGTCATGGAAGGTACGGTCAACAATCTTCGGAATCTCGCTGTTGATCTCCATGCTCCTCTGCAAGTCCCAGTCGCCGGCTATCGAGACGGAACCGACGGGCTTCTCCTGTCCAGCGAAGAGCTGGTTGATGACATGTTCAAATTGGTGAGTCATCGCCACCATTTCTGGCTTCTTCAGAAGAGTAGCGTCGTAGATCAGAACCATCTCAAGTTGATCGTCAGACAGAGCTCCCTGCATGACCAACGGGTACGTGAAGTAATTTTGGAAGGAGTATTCCTCCCCGCTGCCGCTCATGTCAGCGGGGGATAGTAGCTCATTGCTGATAGTCGAGGTTAATCCCATTTTCTGGAATGGCTGGATAACCATGAGACTCGAGAAGTCGCAGACTTCCTTGGCTGCGGTGCTGATCTTGGAGATATTCTGAAGACCATACTGCTCAAAGGAAATCATGGCCGTGGCCTGTTCTTGGACGGATGTGAGGAACTCTTGGATAGACTGTTCCTTGTTGATGCGGATCCTGATTGGGACTGTGGTGATGATCGGGCCAGGCATAGATTCAAGGCCGTTGATGGGAGCCTGCCGCCCAGAGATTGTGGCGCCAAAAGTTACATCGTCGGTCTCGGAGTAACAAGCTAGGAGCATGGCCCAGGCAGCACGAATCAGAGTGGCCTTGGTGAATGAATTGCTGTTAATCCGGGGAAGATCGATGGTCCTGGTGACGATTTCAGTGACCGGCGATGTCGAGGCACTGATGGATTGGTGAGCAGGGAAGGCAGCCCGCTGGGCACCAGCTAGCTGGTCTCCCCAGTAAGCATCAGCTGCATCTTTGTTGATCTTGGACACATAAGATATGAACGCCGAATAGGGCTTCAGGGCCTGCATCGGAAGTTCATAGTAGGCCTTGAACAAGGTGCCAAGAATAATGTTCACAGTCCATCCATCGAAGATTGCATGGTGTGCGAGCCAGATGAAGTGGAGGGTGCCGTCTGCCTCTTTAGATAGGGTGTAGCGACTCAAGCTCGATCCATAGGTCATTTCAATACGGTCAGCCGCTGCGATTGACTCGGCCAAGCTGAGCTGACCGATGGAGTCCCATGTGTTGTCCTTGCACACGATCTGGACAGACGTGCCATTAATTTCGACGATCCGGGTGCGAAGGTTACCGCAAAGTCGTACAGTCCTGTTCCACGCAGCAATGAAGCCGCCGACATTGACCTGAGGAGAAAGCTTGTAGATGTTTCTGGCAATGTATGAGCCTGGTTGCTTCACACTCAAAGCCATCAAACCCTCCTGAAGCTTGCTGCAGGGGAATGCGTCTTCGATTTCCAGGTTGGAAAGTCGCATTAGTTCGTCCCCATCTCCAGGCGCCAGGATAGAGCGCGACAAGTCCTCATCGAGAAGCGAGTACGGAGCAATTGTAGAATCTTGCGCTGACTCAGTGTCTGAGAGTTGTGCCTTCTCTGCGACGGCGAGCAGCCTTGGATCAGCGAAAAGATCTCGCACTGTCAACTCAATGCCCTGCTCCCGCGCCGCAGAAATCAAATGGATAGCGCTGATGGAGTCACCGCCAATGCTGAAGAAGCTGTCGTCGCGGCCGATCATTTTGAGCGATAGGCCGAGGACTTGGGCCCAGAGCGCCTGTAGGCGTCTCTCCACGTCTGTCTCGGGCTCTCGTTTCTGGGTATCCTGCAGGGTATAGGCGGCCAGTTGCTCTTGAGATAGACGGGCAGTCTCAGCCTGAAGTGTCTTGCGATCTAACTTGGCCGAGCCGATGAAGGGCATATACTGGCATGGAATGAAGATCGAGGGTACCATGTACGATGGGAGGACCGACTTCAACTTGCCAACCAGCGCCACAAGCTTCTCAGACAGCTCATCTGAGATCTCTGAGAACATGCCCTCCTCGGCGCGGGGGGACACGCCGGCAATGGAAACCTGGTCCGTGAAGCATAGATATGAGACCAATGTCTTTCCAGCGGGGCTGTTGACGACATCGACGTGGATTTGCGTCAGGCCCTCGAGACTGGTTTGAACGTGGTGCTCAATGTCTTTCAACTCGACGCGGAATCCACGGATCTTGACTTGGCCATCTTTGCGCCCCATGAACTCCATCGTGCCATCCGCACGGTAGCGTGCGAGGTCGCCAGACTTGTACATCCTGCTCCATTCCTTCTCGTTCCTTCGGGGAACCCAAGAGGGCAAGTCATCCATGACGGCTGCCTTAGTTTTGTCGGGGTCCGCGAGATAATGGCGCAGCATCTTGGGTCCCTGGACAGCGATCTCGCCCACCACGCCGATGGGTGCAAGTCTCTGTGGGTTCTCTGTGTCGACGATCCAGCAAGACGTGCCAACGGGCTTGCCTATGATTGAAGAAGACTCCTCAGGTGACTTCCACTGGTACAGGGAAGTGATGCAGATAGTCTCGGCCGGGCCCCAGCCGTTGAACAGCCTGACCCTTCCAAACCAAGCTTCGAGGATGTCCTGGGTGATGGCCTCGCCACCAACGACAAGGAGTTCGAAAGACGGGAAGTCCTCGGGCTTCAACGTCCGCACAAACGCTGGGGTCAGACAAGCCCAGCTGGCGCCTGTCTCCCGCACGAAGCGGGCTAGGTCATTCAATCGAGTGTCCTCGGAAGGGACACAAGTGCAAGCCCCGTGAATAAGAGGCAAGACGATTTCGAAGATGCAGGCATCGAAGACGAACGTGGCGAACTGCAGAACCCTGGCACTTGAGGTAATACCTAGACGTCGCCCTGTCTCGATCTCACTCGTGCACATAGCTTTGTGTTCGATGATCAGCCCCTTCGGTGTTCCGGTGCTGCCCGAAGTAAACAAGACATAAGCAGCATTTTCGGGCGTCACAACGTTGGGCGAAGACCAGTTCTCCATGTCCAGCTCCTCACGCAACTTGGCATCAAGTTGGTGATTAGTCTCAACAGTCTGGAGACCGAGGCTCTGCAGATCCTTCGAGTTCGACTCGGATGTCAGTGCAACCGTAGCCCGAGTTTGTTCGACGACCTGTCGCTTTCTTTGTATCGGATGGGCCGGATCAAGGGGAACCCAGGCAGCGCCAGCCTTGTTGATGGCTAGGATGGCGACGACATACCAGGCCGACTTGTCGAAGCACACATGGACAAGATCTTCCGTCTTGACGCCGAAAGCCTCGATAATGTGACAAGAAAGTCTGTCGGCGGCTTCGTTGAGCTCTTTGTACGTGAACTCCGCGTCCCAACCCTTCACAGCGATAGCGTCAGGTTGGTTGTGCGCATTGGATTCAACAATCTCGTGGAATGTCTTCTCCACGACTTCGGGCCTGTTGTCATTCCACCGAACGATGGTTTCGACATCCCATTGTCCTGAAATGGAGACAGCGCTGAGGGGCTCCTGGTCAAGAGAGCACAACTGCTGCACCGTATGCTCAAGGTGGTGAGCCATGGCCTGCATCTGCGCTTCTTGAATGGTGACTGAATCATAAATAAGAAGAAGATCGATCTTCTTATCCGAGAGAACACCTTGCACGACCAGAGGGTAACTGAAATAACCCTGCATGGTGTCCTCCATGCTCCCCAGGGCGACGTTGGCTGGTGCAATGAGAGGGTTCTCTGAAGACTCGGAAAGACCCATCTGCTGGAAAGGCTGAACGACCATCAAGCTAGAGAATTCCGACGCCTCTTTGGCGCTCGCGCTGATTTTTGCAATGTTCTGCAAGCCAAATTGCTCGTAAGGGATCATTTCCATTGCTTGCCCTTGCACCGACCTGAGGAAGTCACAGACGCGGACATCCTTGCCAATTCGTGACCGGATGGGCACGGTAGCGATGGTCGGTCCCACCATATCCTCGAGACCCGTGACTGGAGCCTGACGACCGGAGACAGTGGAACCAAAGGTAATATCATCCGTGTCGGAGTAACGGGCGAGAACCATGGCCCAGGCCGCGCGGATGATAGTCGCCTTTGTTACAGCAGATTTGACGGTAGCAGGGAAAGCAATCTCCTTGCTGAAGATCTTGGTGATTGCTTCGGACATTGACTGTGGAGGAGGGAAGGCCGCCCTCTGGGCGCCATCCAAAGTCTCCTTCCAGTACTGTTCAGCTGCAGCAGTGTCCAACTTCTCATTATAGGAGACAAAGCCTGAGTATGGAGCCATTAGTCGGGGCTGTTGGCCATAGTAGAACTTGATCAGAGACTCCAGAATGAGACCCAAGCTCCATCCATCAAACATAGAGTGATGGATCAGCCAAACGAAATAAAGACTGCCGTCTGGGTTCTTGGCGAGGCTATACCGACATAGCCGAGATCCATAAGTCATCCGTACCTGGCTCTGGGCTTTCATGACGGTAGTCAAGTCCGACTCGCAAATCGAATCCCAAAGGCCGTCGTTCTCAATAACAAGCTGATACAAGATCCCATCGACCTCGACCATTCGGGTGCGCAATGTCATGCAGGCTTGGACTGTACTGTTCCAGGCGGCAATGAATCGCTCAACGTCAATGTTGGCGGCAAGCTTGTACGTGTTTTTGGATATGTAAGAGCCGGGTTGTGTGATGGCGAGGGCCAGGAGGCCCTCTTGGGTTGGCAGGGCTGGGAAAGCATCCTCGATCTTTTGGTGAGTCTCAAGGCCGCAAGCCTCACGGACCTTGTAGTCAAGGATGGCTGTCTTGGTCTTGCTATCAAGAAGACCGAATGGCTCTAGAGTCGCAACGGCCTCTGCATCTCGCGGAGCGAAGGAGGCCTTGTCTGCAACGGCCACCAGCCTTGGATCCTCGAACAGCTCTCTGATCTTGATTGTGATACCTTGGCTCCTTGCGGCATTGACGAGACGAATCGCACTGATGGAGTCTCCACCAAGACCAAGGAAACTGTCATCGCGGCCAATCGATTCCGTCGGAATGTTGAGGATCTTGGACCACAAAAGCTGCAGCTGATTCTCCATGTCTGTCTCAGGCGCTCTCTTTTCCACATTCTGCAGGGCATACATCTCCCGCTGCTCCTGGCTGAGGGTGGCGGTCAGGGACTTGAGAGTCTTGCGGTCCAATTTGGTCGACGTGATGAAGGGCATGTACTGGCAAGGCACGAAGAGAGAGGGAACCATGTAAGAGGGGAGGTGAACGCGTAGCTCACCCACCACAACAGCCAACTTGTCTGCCAGCTCTTCAGTGATTGGTAGGAACATGTCTTCGTCCACGTCCGCGACTTGGGTCTCATTGGTGAAGCAGAAGTACACAATGAGCTTAGAGCCGGCTTCCGTGTTGAAAACGTCGACGGTGATCTGCACAGCCTCTGGAAGTGCCTGCTGCACATAGTGTTCGATTTCGCTGAGTTCCACGCGGAAACCGCGGATCTTGATCTGGCTGTCCTTGCGGCTGATGAACTCAATGGTACCATCTGGATTATATCGACCGAGGTCTCCCGACTTGTAAAATCGGTTCCATCCTCGTTCAGTCCGTCGAGGGGCCCAGCTCGGTACATCTGCACCCTGGAGAGTGGAGGCTGCAGTCCTCGTTGGGTCCGCCAGATATTCGCGGAGAACGGTTGGTCCTTGAATAACAATCTCGCCTGCAACACCGACGGGTGCGAGTTGATGGGCCTTGTTTGGATCAACAATCCAGCAGCATGCTCCAACAGGCGTTCCGATTGTCAAGGACGACTCCTCTGCGGCACGCCACTCATGCAGAGTAGAGAAGCAGCAAGTCTCAGCAGGACCCCAGCCGTTGACGAAACGCACCTTGCCGAACCAAGTCTTGAAGACGTCCTGGCCGACGGCTTCTCCGGCCAGCAGTAGCAGTTCAAGGGAAGGGAAATCGGCTGGCTTCAATGTGCGCACAAAAGCAGGCGTAAGGAAGGCCCAATTGATCTCCATCTCTTCGACAACGCTAGCGAGATCGCTCATCTTATCCTCTTCCGATGGTACGCAAATACAGGCACCATGGATCAGAGGGGCAATGATCTCTCCGATGGATAGATCAAAGACGAAGGCAGCGAACTGGAGCATCTTCACACCAGAATGCAGGCCGAGGCGGGAGCTGATAGCGACTTGACTGCTGCAGACAGATCCATGTTCCATCACGAGACCCTTGGGGACGCCTGTGCTGCCAGAGGTGAACAGAACATATGCGGCGTTCCTAGGCGAGACCTGGACACCAGTAAAGTCCTTTGAGGCTGCGTCCTTGGACAACCGCTTGATGAGAGATGCGTTGACCGCGACTACCTGCAGACCCAATGCCTTGACACGGGCTGAAGTAGACGTAGATACCAATGCCAACTTGGCTCGGGTCTGTTCAACAATTTGCTTCTTGCGACGCTTTGGATGAGAGTCGTCCAATGGGACCCAGGCAGCGCCGGCCTTGTTGATAGCCAGAATCGACACAAAGTGCCACAAGGATTTCTCGAAGCAAACATGGACGAGGTCCTCGGTCTTGACATTGTGGGTGTGAACGAGCAAGTGCGCGAGTCGATTTGCAGCCTTGTTCAACTCATCGTACGTCATTTCACCGTCCCAGGCTTGCACGGCCATGCTGTCGGGGTGAAGAGAAGCCTGCTCCTCAAACATGTGGTGGAAGCATCGGTCGATGACCTCTGGGAACTCGCTGTGCAAGCTGAGGCTGTAGTCGAGATCCCACTGTCCTGCCACAGTAACCGAGTCGAGAAGCCTATCCCCAGACGTCGAAAGCTGATTGATCACGTTCTCATACTGATGAGCCATGGCCTGTAGCTGAGACTCTTGTAGAACGCCAGTGTCATAGATGAGCAGCAAGTCCAATTCGGTGTCTGAGAGCGAACCTTGCATGACAAGAGGGTAAGTGAAGTATCCCTGCATGGCACTATCGGGTCCGTTGGTAGTATCTTCGACTGCTTGAATCAGGTCGTTGCTGGAGGCGTCTGACAAGCCAATACTTTGGAAAGCCTGCACCACCATGAGACTCGAGAATTCGCAAGCCTCCTTAGTGCTGGCATCGATTTTGGCAATATTTTGAAGGCCATATTGCTCAAATGCAACCATCTCGAGTGCTTGGTTCTGCACGTCTTCGAGGAAGGTCTGCACCGAACGTTTCTTGTCCAGCTTCATGCGAACGGGAACAGTCGCAATAGTTGGCCCTGGCATGGACTCGATCCCATCGAGCGGAGCCTGGCGACCCGAGATAGTAGCACCAAACGTGATGTCGTCCGTTCCATCGGAGTACTGGGCCAGGACAATAGCCCATGCAGCACGTACCAACGTGGCCTTGGTCACCTTGGCAGAATCGACAGAGGGAAGAGAAATCCTCCTCTTGACGACGCTCGTCTTGACCTTCCTGTCGTAGGTTGACCGGCGACTTGGGAATGACGAAGGCTGCGAATTGCTGAGTTGCGCTTTCCAATAATTCTCCGCAGAGAATTTTTCAATGCTGTTAATGTGCAAAATAAAACCGGAATAAGGCGCAATCGCTCTCGTCTCGAGGCCGTTGTAAGTGCGGTACAGGGTATCCAACATGATCCCCATACTCCAGCCGTCAAAGATGGAGTGGTGCGAGAGAAGCACAAAGTACGCTACTCCCTCAGCATCTTCGACGAGGCTGTAGCGCGCAAGACGCGATCCGTATGTCATCTCGACCTGGTTCGCGGCTTTGAGGCTGGTGTCCAGGTCCTGATCAAGGATGGAGTCCCATTTGGCCGGGTCGCTGAGGACAACTTGAACCGTTGCCCCATTGACCTCGATGATTCTCGTTCTCAAATTGGGGCAGAGTTCAACGGTCTTGTTCCACGCAAGAACGAAATCCTCACGATTCACGGCCGGCGAGAGCTTGTAGACTGTCTTTCCAATGTAGGAGCCAGGCTTCTTGATGGAAAGCGCGATGAGACCCTCCTGGATGCTTGAGCAGGGATATGCGTCCTCAATTTCGTGTTGGTCACTAAGGCCGGCCTCTTGTCGGCGTTTTGCATTTTGAACCTGCAGTTGGGTGTCTTCCTCGAGCAGCGAGAAGGGAGCGGGAGCGGAGCCAAGCTGCTGTGTATCCTTGTCCCCACGAGCCTTCTTGGCGACACTCAGAAGCCTTGCGTCTTGGAAGACATCGCGAATGGCAATGGTCAGCCCGTTGGCGCGCGCGGCATTGATAAAATGGATCGCACTGATTGAATCACCTCCAATCTCCAAGAAGCTGTCGTCCCGGCCGATTAAGCTGACGGGGACTTGCAAGACCTCGGCCCATATGGACTGGATCAGCTTTTCGTTCTTTGTCTCTGGAGGTCTCTTGTCCGTGCTCTGCATAGAATACATTGCAAGCTGGGTCGCGTTCAATCGAACGGTCTCAGCCTTGAGAGTGTTCATGTCGAGCTTTGCAGATGTGATGAGTGGCATGTACTGGCATGGAACGAAGATTGATGGGACCATATAGGAGGGCAAGGTCGCCTTCAACGAGCCGATCAAGCCATAGATCATGCCTTTCAACTCGTCCGTCATTGGCAGGAACATTGCCTCCTCCGCAGTGTTGAGGTTGAGACCCGCCACACGACCCTCGTAGGAGAGACAGAAGTATGTGATGATCTTAGAGCCTGACTCAGTGTCGAATACATCGATGCCGATTTGTTTGACCTCTGGGATAGCATTGCGAATATGCTGTTCAATCTCCCTGAGCTCGACTCGGAAGCCGCGAATCTTGATCTGTTTGTCCTTTCGGGTGGCGAACTCGATAGTGCCGTCGGGATTCCATTTACCCAGATCGCCGGTCCTATACATGCGATTCCAGGCTCCTCCATTCGATCTACAGTGAGCCCATTCGGGGATATTCACAATGGAATCCTTTGTACGCTCTGCGTTTGCGAGATACTCTCGGAGAACTGTAGGGCCATGCACCGCAATCTCACCAACTGTGCCGATGGGTGCCAACTTGCTTGGATCATCTGGATCGACAATCCAGCAGTATGCGCCGACCGGTGCACCAATGGTGAGAGATGATCGAGTGGGATCCTTGCACTCGAAAAGACTTGCTACGACACAAGTCTCTGCAGGGCCCCAGCAGCAGAAGAACCGGATCTTGTTCCACCACGTGGTGACCAGGTCCTGGGGCACATATTCGCCACCAACCAACATCAATTCGAGGGACGGATAGTCCGCTGGTCGCATTGTCTTGGCGAATGAAGGCGTCAAGAAAGCCCAGTTGACATCCATTTCCCTCACAAAGCGTGGTAAATCACCAAGTCTGTCTGCCTCGGAGGGGATGCAGATACAGGCACCGTTGATGAGTGTGGGGACAATCTCACCGACGGAGATATCGAACACAAAGGCAGAGAACTGCAGGAATCGGACATTGGGGGTCAGACCAAGGCGGCGGGCAAAGTTGGAAAGACCTGTGCACACAGCGCCATGTTCCTGGACCAGCCCCTTGGGCGTGCCCGTACTGCCAGACGTAAAAAGCACGTAGCAAGCATTCTCAGGCTTGACTGGAATCGTCGCAGAATTAAACGTGCGCGTGCCATACTCAGAGGCCAAGATCTCGTCATGGGCGGCGTCAACCTTGATCACTTGTAGCCCCAGCTCAGCACACTCAGCCGCATTTGATTCAGAGACGAGACCAATCTTGGCTCCCGTTTCGTTGACGACTTGCTGCTTGCGACGAATAGGATGCGAAGGGTCCAAAGGCACCCACGCAGCACCTGCCTTGTTGACAGCGAGAATAGCGATAATGTACCAGGCGGACTTATCGAAACAGACGTGGACGAGGTCTTCAACCTTGACGCCGTAGTTGCTTATCAAGTGCATTGCAAGCCTGTTGGCTGCGGCATCGACCTGAGCATATGTGAAGACACCGTCCCAAGCTTTGACGGCAAGGCTATCGGGTCGAAGCTTGGCTTGATCCTCGACCATCTTGTGGAAGCACCTGTCAACAATCTCGGGATGCTCGCCGCTAATCTCAGCTGCCCGCTGTATGTCCCAGTCGCTAGTCATGGAAACGGAATCCAGGGTAGTGTCAGGTGCGCTATCCGACAACTGCTGAACGACTTGCTTAAACTGGTGGGCCATAGCTTGGAGCTGGACTTCATCCAGGACGTCAGCGTCGTAGATCAGGCTCAGCTCGGCTTCATGGTCCTCAAGTGCGCACTGCATTACCAATGGGTAGCTGAAAAAGCCCTGCAGTAAGTCATCGACGCTGCCAGTCTCTCCCGTCATTGTTGGAAGCAGGACTGTTTTGTCATCCGTAGCGTCTGGACGACTAAGGCCCATGTCCTTGAGAGGCTGGATGACGGCCAGTGTCGAGAAGTCACAAGCCTCCTTGGCGCTCTCACCGAGCTTGGTGATGTTATGAATACCGTACTGCTCAAACTCAATCATCTCGGTCGATTGATCCTGGATCGCAGTAAGGTAATCTCGGACTCTCTCTGCTCGGTCGATGTGGACCCGGACTGGCACAGTAGCAATGACGAGACCCGGCGTGTTGTCTAGCCCGGGCACAGGCGCATTTCGTCCAGAGAGGGTGGCACCAAATGTGATATCATCAGTGTCATTGTAGCGAGCAAGGACAATAGCCCAGGACGCGCGAAGAAGAGTTGCCACGGTAACATTGGCACGAGAAATCGTTGGCAGAGGAATCTTCTCGCGAACGACACGAGTGATGCCACTCGGGTCAGGGCGGCGATTCTTGGGTGGGAAGCTTGCTTGCCTGGCTCCCTCGAGATACTTCTTCCAGTAGTCTGCAGCAGCGCTCTTGTCCATCTGCTCGATGAAGGACACAAAGCTTGAGTACGGCTGGAGGCGAGGGACTTCAGAAGTGTGATAAAGCTGGTTCAGTCCTCCGAGAAGGAGGCTGACAGTCCAACCATCAAAGACCGCGTGGTGAGTCAGCCACAGGAAATAGTATTGGCCATCAGTGTCTTGGCCAAGGCTGTATCGGTTGAGGCGCGAGCCGTACACCATGTGGACCTTCTTGGCGTCTTCCATGGCATTCTCAAGACTCTTTCCTTGAGTAGGCTCCCAGACAATCTTGCCACGAATCACTGCTTGGTAGGAGAAGCCATTGAACTCTACCATAATGGTTCGCAAATTGCCACAAATGTCGACCAGACGCTCCCACGCAGCGCGGAAGCGATCGACGTCGATCTTTGGAGGAAGCTTGAATGCATGTTTTCCAGTATATGCACCGGGAGTCCTGATCGTCAGAGCCATAAGCCCGGCTTGCAGTGGCGTGGAGGGGAAAGCATCCTCGACTGATTCATCAGAACGAAGCTCGCAATGAGCAGACACTTGGTCCAGAACTCCTTGCTTGTCCTTGCCGAGGAGCTCAAATGGCTTGGTAGCGTATGAGACCAAGGGCATGGAATTCTTGTCGGCGAGATCAGCCAGCACTTGGAGGCGCGCATTTCTGAAGACATCGGCAACTGTGATGTTGATGCCGAGCTCCCTCGCAATAGAGACCATGCGAATGGAAGAGATGGAGTCTCCACCAATCGTGAGGAAGCTGTCGTTCTTACCAATCGTCTCGGGAACGAGGCCCAAGTGCGTGGCCCAAAGGTCCCGCAGGGTGAGTCCAGTTTTCGTTGTTGGCGCAGGTTTCTCCGTGTTGCTGTCGAGCGAGAAGGAGGCAATCTCCTCAACCGTCATGTCTTGGGCCATTTGGCGAAGCTTCTTCCTGTCCAGCTTCAAAGCAGTGACGAATGGCATAGTACGAACGGGGAGCAAGAGGCTGGGTATCATGTAAGGTGGCAGTATATCCTGGAGATGGTTGACGATATCAACCATGACAGAGAGAATGGCATCAGTGGGCTCCACGAAGAAAGAGTCGCCGTTTGTTTGTCTGTGGGTGCCTCGAACAAAACTGATGAATGCGGCCAGAATCTTTCGAGAACCAACTTGAATAATGTCGACGGCAACGTGCTCGACACTAAGATCAAATGTCTTGATGCCATACTCAATTTCGGCAGGTTCGAGGCGCTGGCCACGGAGCTTCATCTGAGCATCCTTACGACCAAGGATCTGGAGGGAGCCGTCGGGAAGATACTTGACCAGATCTCCGGTCTTGTAGAATGTCAGATCATCTCGGGTGTTCTCCTGAGGAAGCCAGTCTGCATGGTGGAAGAAGCTCTTGGCCGTCTGATCAGGGTTGTTGATGTATCCACGGGCAACGTAACCCTGCATCACAAGCTCACCGGTGCATCCTATGGGTGCCAACTGCTGATGATTGTCCGGGTTAACAACCCAAGCCTTGGAATTGAGTGCTGAGCCAATATTGCTGGGGGCATCGTCCCTCGAAACCACATCGAATGTTGTACAAACAACAATGGACTCGGTTGGGCCGTAAGCAAGGATAATCTCAGCATGATCGTACCATTGGCTGATGACTTCTCTGCCGCAAGGCTCGCCACCGATGATGAGCTTTTCGAAACCCTCTAGCGCAGTCGGATCAATTGTGGAAGCAAAAGTTGGGGTCCAGAAGGCTGTATTGACAGCGGTCCGGTTCATGAACTCTGCGGTAGTCTCAATGCGCTCATGCTCGTTGGGTACGCAGACAGTACCTCTGTGCAAAAGTACAGCCGTAATCTCCATCATGCAGCCGTCGAAGACGAAGCTGGAGAATTGAAGCATGCGAGTGCTTGGGTTGAATCGGAAGCCCGCTCCATGGCCGTACATGCAGCCGCTGGAGAGTCCTGCGTGATCAACCACCACACCCTTTGGCTTGCCAGTGGAGCCTGATGTGAAGATCACATAGGCGGTGCTCTGTGGTGTTGGTGGGACCCATTCATTGCACTCTTCGTCAGAAAGACTGTCCAGGAGAGCCAAAGAAAGCTGCAGTGCCTGAGGCGTAGCCCCCTGGCATGAGTCTTCAGTACTTTCGTCAGTGACCATAATCTGGGCTTCGGTCTGGTTGATGAGCTCTTGTCGCCGCTCGGCAGGGTGGCTGGGATCCAGAGGTACAAAGTAGCCTCCGGATTTCATAATACCGAGCATGGCCACAACAACCAATGCCGACTTTTCCATGCAGAAAGGCACAGCCATGCCAGAACGAACACCAAGACGAACCAAGTGATGGGCAAGTCGGTCGGTGTACTTCTGCAGCTGTGCCCATGTCAGGGTGATCTCTGTTGACACCACCGCTTCCTTGTCGGGGTGATCATTTGTATGTTCCAGGATGGCATCATGAGCGCAGACATTATATGGTCGCGGCTCTTCCTGCCAAGACAGGGCTTTCTGTAAGTCCCATGGACCATGCACAGACAGTTCATGCAAGTGGGCGCCGGGATTGCTGACAAGCTGCTGCAGAACATGCTCAAAGTGATACCCAAGGGCCTCTACACGGAATGCATCCAGTGCGTCAGTGCGGTACATGATATGCAGCTCGATGCTGTCTTCATAAAGGTGGCCCTGGGTCACAAGGGGATACTCGATGAAGTTTTGTACGATCTTCTCCCTCTCTTCCTCTGTGATGACATCGATAAGGATTTCGTCTCCTTCATTGGGTGTGCCCGGATCAATGATTTGTTTGGGTTGAACGACAAGCAAATTGGAAAATTCGCATGCCTCTTTGGCGTTCTGGCTCAGCTTGGCTATATTTTGTAGGCCGAACTGCTCAAAGTGAACTTGCTCAGACATCTGGTGCTGAATATCCTGGACAAAGTCGCGCACTGTCCGCTTCTGATCACCGAGTTGAACCCTAACCGGAATGGTTGCGAGGGCTGGGCCGACCATGTTGAGAATACCGGATACCGGCGCTTGACGACCTGAGAGTGAGGTTCCGAAGCACACATCATCAGTATCTAAGTATTTCGCAAGTATGATAGCCCATGCCGCGCGAATCAATGTTGCCTTTGTGATAGACTGATCACTGTCAGGCCTGAGGGTGATGTTCTTTTTCCAAACGCCCGTGGTGCGACGGCTTGAGTCTGCCGTGACATGCGTCTCAGGGAATGTGGATCGCTTTGCTCCCTCAAGTTGCGCAGTCCAGTAGGCGCTGGCCGCATCTCTGTCCATGTTCTGGATAAAGTTGATGAAGCCAGAGAAGGGGACGATTTGGGTTGGAACATGGCCACGATACACGGTATGGAACGTCTCGAGGATTGTCCTCAAGGACCAACCGTCCATGACCGAATGATGCATGATCCAGCAGAAATAATTTTCTCCAGTAGCTGAGGTGACAATCGCTTGGCGAGAGAGCTTGGTGCCATAGCCCATGCTGTTCGTGCGGGCTGCAGACAAGAATGCTTCCAAATCCATTCCGTCAGTGGCTTCCCATGACACGGTCTCCTCTTTGAGGATCACTTGGAGAGAGTGATTGAGAGAACGCAAGATCATTGTCCGTAGGGTGCTGCATAACTGGACAGTCTCCTCCCAGGATGCCTTAAGCTTGGCGATATCTACATGGCCAGGGATCTGCCAGTAGTGTTTAGCTGTGTAAGAGCTTGGTAGCTTCTCCGCCATGGTAATGAGACCCTCTTGGAGCGGAGAGAGCGGATAGGCATCCTCAATTTTGGCGTTGGCAGAAAGACCGCACTGTTCCTTCCACTGACTGTTGAAGACGAGGTCGCGATCTGCCTCGTCCAAGAGTGTAAAAGGCTGGACCGCCCAGTTAGGCTCATCGTCAGTGAGTACTAAAGCAGACTCAGCCTGGCTGCATAGACGGGGGTCACGGAAGACAGCCTGAACGGTAATCTTGATGCCCTGTTCGCGAGCGAGATTTACCAAACGGATGATGCTGATCGAGTCGCCGCCAATGGCCAGGAAGCTATCGTCACGGCCGATGGAGTCTGCTGGTAAATGCAGAACTTGCGCCCACAGAACCTGCAGGCGCCTCTCCATCTCCGTCTCGGGGGGGCGTCGCTCGGTATTTTCTTCGAGCGAATACATGCGAAGTTTCCCTGCGTCAAGCTTTGCGGTCTCACTCTTCAGCGTCGCGCGGTCGAGTTTGGTTGAGGTGATGAAAGGCATGTAGGAACAGGGGATAAACATCGACGGAACCATGTATGCTGGAAGCATCACATTTAGTCGGCCGATAAGGCCTGGCAGGTTCCGGGAGAACTCCTCAGACATTGGCAAAAAGATTGGATCCGTGTCAGGATGCAGGTTGACTCCTGCAGTACGGGTGGCTTCTGAGAAGCACAAGTACGCAACCAGCCGCTGCGTGCCCGTCTCGGTTCGAACAACATCGACGCAAATTTGAGTAGCGCCGATGAGAGAGTCGCGAATGTTGTGTTCGATTTCGCCGAGTTCGACACGGAAGCCACGGATCTTGATCTGGTTGTCCTTACGACTGACGAATTCAAGCTTGCCCTGTGCGTTGTACTTGACCAGGTCTCCAGACTTATACATCCGGTCCCAGTGGCGCTCCGATTGACGCGGGGCCCATTCTGGCAGTCTGGTCATCACAGTGGCTGCCGTCTTCTCGGGATTTCCGATGTATTCTCGCAGTATTGTTGGACCTTGGATCACGGCCTCGCCAACCGTGCCGAATGGGGCGAGTCTGTAAGGATCCTCGGGGTCTACGACCCACACGTAGCCACCAACATTATCGCCGATGATGGTTCCAGACTCCTCGAAAGAGGTGAACTCGTGAACTGTGTTGCAGACGCAAGTTTCTGATGGTCCCCAA
This sequence comes from Emericellopsis terricola, assembly GCA_027569275.1. NCBI lineage: Eukaryota > Fungi > Ascomycota > Sordariomycetes > Hypocreales > Bionectriaceae > Emericellopsis > Emericellopsis terricola. The sequence goes on from JAPDEU010000025.1 coordinate 106,839, forward strand.
CCGTTGACAAGTCGGATGTGAGGGAGCCATGTCCGGATAATATCCTGTCCGACCAGCTCTCCGGCGAGCATGATGAACTTGAGAGACGGCACGCTGGATGGATCCAGGGTACGAGCAAAAGCGGGGGTGAAACATGCCCAATTGACGTTGAACTCGCGGATGAAATCCACGATGCCGTTCATTCGGGCAAACTCCGAGGGGATGCATATAGCAGCGCCCATAATCAGGGCACCTCCAACCTCAGCAATCGACATGTCGAAGACATAGGAAGAAAACTGTAGCATCCTCACGTCGGGAGTCATTCCGAGCCTGGACCACATGGCTGTGGCACTTGTGCAGAGAGACCGGTGCCTAATCACAAATCCCTTGGGGACGCCCGTGCTACCAGAGGTGAATAGGATATAGCATGGATCATCAGGGGATACTGTGGTCGTCGGGGGGGTTGTCGAAACAGTCTCTGCCAGCTTTTCAAACAAGGCTGGGCCAACCTCCAGCACCTTGGCCACCAGATCTCTTCGGCCTTCGCTTGCGCCCTCGCCCGTAAGAAGCAGCGTGGCACCAGTCTGCTTTGCAACAGCACGGTGTCGTTGGCTGGGGTGCGATGGATCAAGTGGTGACCAAGTGGCGCCCGCTTTGTTCACTGCTATCAGGGAAACAAAATGCCATGCAGACTTCTCGAAGCATACGTGGACAATGTCACCGACCTTAACGCCGTACTCATCTATAAGCAGGTTGGCAAGACGGTTCGTGGCACTTTCCAGCTCGCCGTATGTGAAAAGCGCGTCCCAGGCGTCAACAGCAATGGCATCGGGCCTGAGGACAGCTTGCTTTTGGATCATGGAGTGGAACATCTCGTCAACAATGGGCGTATCCGAGGCATTCAGCTCTTTCGCCTTGGCAACGTCCCAGTCCGATGTCATGGAGACTTCGCTGATCGTACGACTTTCGTCGAGCAGCAGCTCATGGACGAGAAGCTCAAATTGCGATGCAATGGCCGTCATTTGGTCCTCGCCGAGAACTGCAGTGTCGTAGATCAGAACGAGATCCACTTGGTCATCGGCAAGGGCCGCCTGCATAATGAGTGGATAGTTGAAGTAACCGCGCATGGCCTCGTCGGATGAGTTGATATCAGCCTCTTCCAGCAAGGAATTGTTCATCGAGTCGAGCAGTCCCATCTTCTTGAAGGGCTGAACGACCATGATACTGGAGAACTCGCAGGCTTCCTTGATATCCGCATCAATCTTGGAGATGTTCTGCATACCATACTGCTCGTAGGGAATCATTTCCAATGCTTGATCCTGGACTGATTTCAAAAGGTCGCCGATCCGCTGGTTCCTGCTTACTCTGACACGGACAGGCACTGTGGCGATGATTGTGCCCGGCATCGCATCGATTCCTTGAACAGGTGCCTGGCGGCCAGATATAACTGCTCCGAAAGTAATGTCGTCTGTCTCGGAGTATCGGGCCAGAAGAAGAGCCCATGCAGCTCGAAGGACGGAAGCCATGGTGACGCTAGAAGCGCCATTCTTCTCGGGGAAGACGATTGTCTTGTTGCGCATCTTGTGGATAACTTCATCCCCCACGTTGCTCTGGCGAGGAGGGAAAGATGCCCTATGCGCCCCCTGGAGCTGTTTTCTCCAGAACGACTTCGCCTCCCCTTCGTCCATTTTGAGCACATAGGAGATGAAACGGGAGTATGGGCTCAAGGCTGCCATCTGTTGGTTGTGATAGGCTTGGTATATCGTCTTGAGCAAGATGCTCGTGCTCCATCCGTCAAAGATGGAATGATGGCTCAGCCACACAAAGTACAGGGTCCCATCAGGCCGCTTTGCGACACTGTAACGATTGAGACGTGAGCCATATGTCATTGTGACATTGGCAGTTGCATTCGAAAGAATCTCTTCTGGTGTTTGTTCCAGAATGGAATCCCACTCATTGTCGTTCTTAATAACAGCCTGGATGGGGATGCTGTCAATCTCAATGATTCGCGTCCTTAGGTTTCTGCAGAGCTCGACAGTTTTGTTCCACGCCGCGACAAAGGTCTCAACGTTGATATCACGGCTCAACTTGTAGACACTCTTCGCAACGTAGGATCCAGGCTGCTTCACAGACAGAGCAATCAAGCCCTGTTGCAATGGGGTGCAGGGATAGGCATCTTCGAGGGATTGGTCGTTGCCGAGGCCGCACTTGGCGGCAAAAGTCTCCTCGCAGACACCACGTTCCATGGACAGCATTCCAAAAGCCGGTACATCGTATGTGATGCTTTCGTCGGTGGATGATGCAGTAATTGCGGCGGCTTGGGACTCGAGGGTATAACCTTTGAAAATGTCTGAAATCTTCAGGTTCATGCCATTCTTTTGCGCAAGAGAGACGAGCTGGATGGCAGAAATAGAATCGCCACCGAGCTGCAAGAAAGTGTCTGTTTTGCCGATGGACTCAGCCTCCCTCTGGAGAATCTGAGCCCAGAGGTCACGAAGCTTGAACTCCTGGGGAGATGTTGGCTCGATCTTCGCCCCTTGCGCAACCAACGAAAACTCGCTCCTTTGCTCGCTGGTCAGGGTCTTTGAGAGAGTTCGCAATTGTTTGCGATCAATCTTCATACTCGAGTTGAAAGGCATCGATCGCAATGGAATGAACGCTGTAGGTACCATGAAGCCTGGAAGCTTGTTCTTCAGCGACGACGCGAGATTGACCAACATCTCCTGTAGGTCAGAGTCGAGCTCGAGGAACAAGTTTTCACTCGGAACTGGTGCAGATGCGTCCTGATGGAAGCTGAGATACGCCACCAAAGTCTGCCGGGAGTCGAATGTCGCTAAGTCTACAGCGACGTGCGCGATCCTAGTTTCAGTCGACTTGATTGCAAACTCGACTTCTCCGGGCTCGAGACGTTGGCCGCGGATCTTGACCTGATCATCTTTGCGACCACAGTATTGCAAGGCGCCATTTTCTCCGAGCTTGACCAAGTCACCGGTCAAGTAAAACTTGTGAGGCGAGCCCTTCAACCAATCCACTTCAGTAATGAACAAATTGGCAGTGCGCTCGGGGTCGTTGATGTAACCGCGGGCGACAGTAGGACCTTGTACCAACAGCTCACCCGTGCAGCCTGCCGGTGCCAGCTTGTGGTAGTTGTCTGGGTCCACGATCCAGCTCGCACTTCGGAAGCCACGTCCAATTGTGGACGGCAGATCTCCAGCTTCAAAACGGTGAACGCTGCAATAATTGCATGCTTCAGCCGGCCCATAACCATTGAACAGGGTCAACTTGTTCATCCAGAGGTTAATGAGGTCTTTGGAAGCACTTTCGCCTCCGAGGACGAGAGTCCCGAGCAACGGAACGTCCTCGGGGCTGAAAGTTCTCACCAGCGAGGGCGTCAACATGGCCGTATTGACCTGCGCTCTTCTCATGAAGGCAGGAGGATCCTGTAGACGCTCGGTGTCTGACGGGATGCAGACCGTGCCTCCAAATGACAAGGTAGTGAAAATCTCTCCCAAGCTTCCATCAAAGATGAAGTTAGAAAACTGGAATACGCGTGACGAAGTTGTGATGCCAAAAGTCTTTCCTTGGCCGACGGTGCTAGAAGCAAAGGAGCCATGTTCCATGATCACTCCCTTAGGTTTGCCTGTTGAGCCAGATGTGAACAGAACATATGCGGCGCTGTTGGCAGATTTGGAGGCGTTGAGTTGCTGTGAAGAAGCCGATCCCAATGTGTCAAAAAGTGCCTTGGACACCTCAACTGTCCGCGCGGGCAAGCCTGCACAAGTAGAGGATGTGGTCGGCGAGCAGACCAGGTATTGAGCATGGACTTCCTCAATCAGAGCCTGTCGACGACTTTGCGGAAACTCGGGGTCCAGAGGCAAGAATGCACCTCCGGCTTTCATGATGCCGAGCATTGCAACAATTGCCCAGGCGGACTTCTCGATACAGAAAGGCACGATGGTCTCGGAGCCAATGCCCAACCCGCGTAAATACACAGCAAGTTGAGTAGACAGCTGGTCTAAAGAGGCGTATGTCATGGTTTCTGTGGTCGAGTAGATTGCTTCTTGGTCGGGGTTTTGTGTTGCTTGGGCTGTAATCAGCTCAGGGACGCATGCTGGTTCGAGCTCCATGCTAGAAGCGCTGTTCCGGGCGACGGCTTGTTCCAGGTCCCATTGCCCGGCAACCGAGATGGTGCTCAGAGGCTCATTTCGATGGCTGAGCAGTTGATGGATGACATGCTCGATATGTTTGAGCATGTTCTGGATGCGAGATTCTTCGCAGACATCAGTTTGGTACAACAGAGATATCTCTACCTCATGTTCGGATAGGGCGCCTTGCATGACCAACGGGTAGTTGAAGTACCCTTCCAGGGATTTTTCCATGCTGATCAACTCATAGTCCGTAGACAAGATACCAGTTTCCACGGACGAGTTGGAACCCATCTGAGAGCCGGGCTGCACAATCATAATACTGGAAAAGTTGCAGCAATCCTGGGCCTCAGGGCTGACTTTGGAGATTTCCTGGATGCCGAGCTGCTCATGGGAGATCATTTCGATAGCTTGGTCTTGGACGGCGTGCAAGAAGTCCTCGACGGTCTTTTCCTGTTCAATCTGAATTCGAACAGGGACGGTGGCTACCATAGGACCAGACATGAACTCGAGTCCCGGGACTGGTGCCTGTCGACCAGAAACAGTTGTGCCGAATGTAATGTCGTTCGCATCGGAGTACCGGGCCAGGACGATAGCCCAAGCCGCACGCACGATGGTGGCCTTGGTGATGGAATCGCTAGGGCTATCGGCCATGCTGATCACCTTGGTGAGAAGCTTGCTGGCCACCTTTGACGGCTGATTGGGCTGGAGAGCTGGGAAAGAGGCTCTCTCAGCACCTGCAAGCTGTTGCTTCCAATACTCTTTGGCGGCATCCTTGTCCAGCTGAGACAAGTAGGAGATGAAACGGGAGTAGGGCTGCACTGGCTTGGGCTCTTGGCCATCGTATGTCTGCTGCAGTGCTTCCAAGATGAGCGCCTTGCTCCAGCCGTCGAAGATGGAATGGTGAGAGAACCAGATGAAGTGGAATGTGCCGTCAGAATCCTCGGTAAGACTATACCGGTTGAGTCTGGATCCATATGACATGGGGTGCTCATTCGCAGCTGCCAGCGCCTTGTGGGCGCTAACCTCTCGAATAGACTCCCACTCCGTATCTCCACTGATGATCAACTGGACAGAGGCACCTTCCACAAGGACAATTCTGGTTCGGAGGTTGTCAAAGAGCTCAACGACGCGGTCCCAAGCTTTGACAAAGCGCTCAACATCGACATTTGCAGCAAGCCGGAAGACGTTCCTGGCGATGTACGAGCCAGGCTGGGTGGTGGACAAAACGATTAGCCCCTCCTGGAGCTTTGTGCAAGGATATGCGTCTGCAATCCTCTGAGTCGCAGATAGTACAACTTCTTTCTCAATGCTCCCACTGAGAACAATGTCGCGAACGGTATCGTCAAGGAGAGCAAATGGCTGAGCAGCCGGAGCTGACACGTCGGAGCTCGCTTCATCGAAGGTTGCCTTTGCTGCGACAGACAATAGTCTCGGATCGGCAAAAACATCTTGAACGGTGACAGTGATGCCGTGACTCTTGGCAATGTTCCTGAAATAGATGACACCGATGGAATCACCACCCAGGCCAAGGAAGCTATCATCTCTGCCAATAGACGTGGCAGGGATGTGAAGCACATCAGCCCAAAGAGCCTGTATACGCTCCTCCATATCCGTCTCGGGAGCGCGTTTCTCTGACCCTTGCACGGTATACGTGGCGAGTACCTCCTGTGAGAGTTTGAGTGTTTCCGATGTGAGAGTCTTTCGATCCAGCTTTGTAGACGTGATAAAAGGCATATAGCTGCAAGGGATATAGAACGACGGCACCATGTACGGCGGAAGAGTAACCTTGAGTTGGCCAATTAAGGCTACAAGACTGGAAGAGAGGTCTTCAGAAAGAGGGAGGAAAATGTCCTCCGAGCTGCCGTCGAGGTTGGTGCCCGAAACGCGGCCCTCGTTCGTGAAGCAGAAGTAGGCAGCCAGACGGGGACCAGCTTCTGTCTTGAGAACATCCACACACACCTGGGTAACGCTCTCGAGGGACGAGCGGACGTGGTGTTCAATCTCACCCAACTCAACGCGTAAGCCTCGAATCTTGACCTGGCCGTCTTTGCGGCTGATGTACTCGAGTCGTCCGTGCTCGTCGTAGCGGCAGAGATCTCCAGACTTGTAGAAGCGGCTGAAGTGCTTCTCGGCAGAGCGGGGCACCCAAGAGGGAAGCTTCTCAATGATAGCCTCCTTGGTCTTGGCCGGGTTATCGAGGTATTCATGGAGAAGAGTAGGTCCCTGAACGACAGCTTCGCCTACCGTGCCGTAGGGCGCGAGCTGCGTGGGATCGTCAGGATCAACGATCCACACGTACCCGGCGACGCTGCTGCCGAAGAGAGCAGTGCTGTCAGTTGCTGAGCCACATTCATACACGGCACTAACGATTGTAGTTTCAGTAGGACCCCAGGCGAGGACAAGGCGAACAGCGGAAAACCAGGTATCCAAGATGTCCTGACCAACAGCTTCTCCGCCCACAATCAAAAAGTTGACCGAGGGCACATCTGCAGGCTTGAGGGTTCGCACGAATGTGGGGGTGAGGAACATCGAGTTCACATTCAGCTTGGCGATGAACTCCGTCAGACTGCCCAGGCGCTCCTCGTCGGAAGGAACACAAACTGTGCCACCTCCCAACATAGTGCCCATGAATTCACAAATCGACATGTCGAACACGTAGGATGCGAACTGCAACATGCGCACGTTGGAATCCAGACGTAGCCTGTCCCAGATGTTGAGTAAGCTAGTGCACAAGGACCTGTGCTTGATGACGACGCCCTTGGGGACACCTGTGCTACCAGACGTAAACAGCACATATGCTGGAAGATCTGGCGAGACATCTTCTCCAGCAGGCGTCTGGTACGCAGGTTCCCGGCTGAGTTTCTCGTCAAGGCTGGCGGTCACTTCAACAACGGACTCGATGAAGTCTTTGCAGGTGCTGGCGTTGTCTGGGGATGCCAGACACAAGCGCGCTTTGGTTTGGCTCGCAATTTGGCGGCGGCGCTCGACTGGATGAGCCGGGTCAAAGGGGACCCAGGTGGCGCCTGCTTTGGTGACGGCGAAGAGTGAAACATAGTACCAACCAGACTTCTCGAAACAGAGGTGGACTATTTCCCCAGACTGGACATGATAATCGACCATGAGGTGATGAGCGAGACGGTTCGACGCAGCCTCCAGCTCGGCATAGGTGAAAGAGACATCCCATGCCTCGATGGCGAAGCTGTCAGGTCGTCGTAGGGCCTGTTCCCGGAAGAGGGTGTGGAAGCATGTATCGTGAACGACAGGATCTACCTTGTTCATCGACAGGTTTTTCTCCACGTCCCACGGGCTGGTGATGGAGATTGAACCAACTGGGATATCCTCCGCACCGCAGAGCTGTTGCCCAACATGCTCAATCTGGTGGCACATAGCTTCGACCTGGATATCAGGGACGACTTGAGCATCATATACAATATGCAGCTCGGTGTAGTCATCGTGCAGCACGCCTTGCACAATCAGAGGATAGGTGAAGTAGCCTTGCATCTTCTTCTGCTCCTCCAGGTCATCTGTTTCGCTCATCAAGACTTCGTTACATTCAGTCTTGCCAGCATCCACAAGACTTGCCACCTGGACGACCAGCAGACTAGTGAAGTCGCAGGCCTCTTTAAAGTCTGCATTGAGGTTCGAGATTTTCTGCAGACCATACTGCTCAAAGGGCACCATATCGGACGATTGCTTCTGGATGTCTTGGAGGAAGGTCGAGACACTCATAGACTTGTCGAGCCGGACGCGTACTGGAACAGTGGCTACAGCCGGGCCCGTCATGTCCGTCAAACCAACGACCGGAGCCTGGCGACCTGAGATAGATGCGCCAAAGCACACGTCTTCGGACTCGCTGTAGCGGCCGAGTACCAGAGCCCAGGCGGCACGCAGTAAGGAGGACTTGGTGATGGAGCCCAGAGAAGCGTCTCCAAAGTTGACCCTCTGTCGCCTGATGCAGGTCTTCTGGGGTTGGGAAGCGTTTCCAGATCCAGGGAAAGAGGCTTTCTTGGCTCCCTGAAGTTGAGCGGTCCAAAACGCCCTGGCATCATTCTCGTCGAGATTATTGACATATGAGACGAAGCCAGCAAATGGCGGCAGAGTAGGCGCAACTTCCTGACGGTACAGCTTGGACAAAACCTCGAGGTTGATGCGCATACTCCAACCGTCGAAGACAGAGTGATGCATGGTCAAGAAGAAATAGCTTGGGCCGTTTTGCTTTTCAAGAAGGGCGAATCGAGTGAGTCGTGAGCCGTAAGTCATTTCAATATCCTCTGTCATCGCCTTGACCGAGGCTAGGTCGCAGCCTTCCACGGAATCCCAAGCAGCGTCGTTGGCAATCACAGCCTGCAGGGAAGATCGTCCATCAAGAGCGATTCTCGTGCGCAGGTTGGTGCACAGCTCGACAGTGCGCTCCCAAGCCCGCTTGAAAAGCTCCGTGTCGATGCCATCGGCCAGTTGAAAGACTTGCTTCATCATGTAGGATCGTGGTTGCTTCACTGCGAGGGCCATCAAACCAGCCTGTAGCTCGGTGCAAGGGTAGATGTCCTCAATCTCTTGAGCCGCTGCAAGGTCGCACTGACTCCGAATGAACTTGTTGACTCGCTCCACGTTGGACGGTTCGATCATACTGAACGGCACAGCGTGCGCATCGCCAGTCTCTGTCGTCGTGGAGAGGGAAGCCGCCATTGCATCCAGCTGAGGACGAGCGAAGATGTCTGTCGGGGAGAGCTCGAAGCCTTCCTTGCGAGCCAAGCTGGAGAGATAGATGGCAGAGATGGAGTCGCCGCCGATTTGCAGGAAGCTATCGTATCTGCTAATCGTCTCGGGCTGGAGCTTCAAAAGCTGAGCCCAGAGCTCTCGGAGTTTGCGTTCCATCTCTGTCGCTGGCTCGACAACCTCTCCTCTGGCGGAAGAAAAGCGAGCCACTGCTTCTGGAGACATGTTGGAAGCCAAGTCTCGGAGCTTCCGTCTGTCACCTTTGAATGATCCAGGAGCCAGAGGCATCCGGCGAAGAGGAAGCACCATGGAAGGCACCATGTAGCCCGGAAGCGCGACCTTGATGGTCGACATGAGCTTGTTCATAGTTTCCATGATGGCTTCGCCAGTGAGAAGATCATCCTCCGTGACTGCGGCATCGCTGCTCTCGGTGACGGTCTTGGTAGAGTCTTCCAAAGTGACAAACGCGACGAGCTGCTGCGTCTGGCCACGTCGGACAAGATCGACCACGACGTTCTCAGCATCCGGTAGCAGACGCCGAACGTGGTATTCGACCTCCCCTAGCTCGATACGCTGACCACGGAGCTTGACTTGCGTGTCCTTGCGTCCAATGTATTCGACGACGCCCTTGGAGGTGTAGCGCGCAAGATCACCCGTCTTGTAAATGCGCTGCGACCCATTGGCGACATCAGATGGGACACCATCAATCGAGTCGACGAACGAAGCATTCGTCTTTTCCTCGTCATTGATGTAGCCTCGGAAAACTGCTTCGGTTTGAATGACCATCTCGCCGACGCAACCAAAGGGCACGAGTTGACGAGGATTCTCGGGATCAACGATCCAGCAGGCGCTGTTGAACACGTAGCCCAGGGTGGTGGGCTTGTCCGTCTTGGATTGGTACGCGTAGGAAGTGCAGCCAACACACGTCTCAGTCGGGCCATAGCCATTCATGAGTTTCAGCGACCCTTCACCCTGCCACTTTTCGATAATGTCTCGAGTGGGCGCCTCTCCGACGAGGACCAGGGTTTGGAGTGAGGGGACCGACTCTGGGCTCATGGTCTGGACAACGGATGGCGTCAGGGCGGCCCATGTCACTTGACCCGAGGTGATGAAGCCAGGTAGATCGCGAAGACGCTCGTTGCCTGTCGGTACGCACACGGTGCCTCCTGCTCCCAGCACGGCAAGAACTTCAAGGACAAAGCCGTCAAACGTGTGGCCAGAGAATTGGAGGACCCGGCTGGAAGGATACATGCCGAACGCCATGGCCAAGGCCTTGGCATTGCTGAAAAGTGCGGCATGCTCCATCATGATACCCTTGGGCTTGCCTGTGGTTCCAGATGTGAACAAGACGTAGGCCAAGTTGTTAGGGCGGACACGAGAGGCGAGGGCTCCGGCTGGTACATCGGGCAAGGCAGCTAGCCAGTCAGGGGTGATCTCGACAACATGATCGACAAGATCTTGGCAGGAGGAGCGAGTGTCGGGGGACACAATGATGCAGTTGCTCTTCGACTCCTCAATCAGAGTCTCCTTGCGGCTCCTCGGATGCGCAGAGTCCAGGGGCATAAAGGCGCCGCCGGATTTGAGAACCGCCAGGATAGCGACAGCTGCCCATACGCCTTTCTCCAAGCAAAATGGGACAACTGTTTCCGCTTCCACGCCTTTTTCCACGAGATGGAAGGCGAGATTCGTTGACAGCTTCTCCAGCTCCGCATATGTGAGGACACGCTCCGTCGAGTACAGAGCCTGATGATCCGGTGCGCTAAGCGCATGAGCGGCGATTACTTCGTAGATCAGACCATTGGAGGGGCTCCTGTTTATGCCCTGATTCATTTCCACCGCTGCCTTGATGTCCCAGGACGAGGTGAGAGAGATGTCGCCAACAGTTGCCGCCAGGTCTGCATTGAGGAGCTGGGCCATGGCATGCTCAAAGTGGACGCAGAGTGCCTCGATGCGATCTTCGGAGATCAGCTCGCTCCAATATGTCAACTGGAGCTCCACAGAGTCCACAGAAGTGACTGCCTGCAGAAGCAGCCCATAGTGGAAGTACTCCTCTGCAGAATCTCCAGACGCCAGGCCTTGGGCGTCACCGCCAAGCTTCAAGATGGCATCAGCCGCCGTCTCGGCGACAGTGGACAGATGCTGCTTGGGCTGTACGATGAACAGGTTCGAGAGCTGACACGCATCATGGGCGTCCTGGCTGAGCTTGGCGATGTTTTGCAGGCCCATCTGCTCGTACGGTATCATGTCCAGGCTTTGCTTCTGAATGGCCTTGAGCAAGTCACCGACAGATGCAGCTGCCGCGACATTGACCCGGAAAGGGACCGTGCAGATCATCGCACCAGGAATCCTGTTCACCTCCGCAACAGGTGCCTGCCGACCGGCTCCGGTGGTTCCAAAGCACACATCGCCAGTGTTGCAGTACTTGGAGAGGACCAGGCCCCAGGTCGCGCGGAGGATGGTGGTGATGGTGAAGGCCGATGCGTTGCTGCGCGCAAGGTCCAGCGACAGGACCTTTCGATAGGACCTGGTGGGAAGCTCCTCGACACTCTGGACGAGCTGCGCTTCGGGGAAAACGCAAGATTGAGCGCCCTTGAGGTTCGAAGTCCAGTAGTTCTCGCACGCAGCCATGTCCGTCGATGTGATGTGGCGCATGAACCGCGAATATGGAGGCAAAGGATCAGCCTGGATGCCGTGATACGCGGAATACAGCGCATCCAGTACAACCTTGACCGTAATACCATCAAAGATGGCGTGGTGTAGGACCAGGATGAAGTACGCGCTGCCATCGTCCTGCTCCACCACTGCGTATCGGCACAAGCGGTCTCCATAGCCTAGAGGAAGGCTTCGAAGCTTGCGGATGGAGGACTTGACGCTGAGGCTCGGAGCCAAGGATACCCAGCCGTCGTCGCCTGAAATGACAGCCTGCACTAGATTCGTACCGATGGGCATGATCCGGGATCGCAAGGCTGTAGACTGGTCCACGACAGTATCCCAAGCGGCACGGAAGCGGGGCAGGTCGACACTGTCCGCAAGCTGATACGCAGTGTGGTAGACATACGAGCCGGGCTCCTTGGCCGCGAGAGCCATCAAGCCTTCCTGCAGGGCTGTGCAAGGATAGACATCTTCCACCTTCTGGCCGCTCGCCAGGCCGCATCTCTCGTGAACTTCAGCCTTGGCTGCATCGGTATGGATGGCAGGTGGCAGCAGGGAGAAAGCATCGGGGTCCAAGGTGGACTCCAACTCCTCGTCATCGTCGATTTCCGCAACGGCAGCAAGATCTTCGAGAGTGGATTGCTCCATGACGGCGGCTGCAGAAAGTCGGATGCCCAGTCGCCTGGCGAGACTAACCAGCTCGGTGGTCGCGAGCGAGTCGCCACCAATGCTCAAGAAGCTGTGGTGCTTGGTGATTTCATGCTTCTTCAGGCTGCAAGCATCGCCAAGTACGTGAGCCCACAGCTCCCTCAGCACAAGCTGGATCTCTGTAGTGAGCTCGCCGCCGGCAGGGGACGCGCCTGCTGCATTCGAGGCAACGAGAGCCCTCTTCTCCATTGGCGACAGATCCTGGTCCAGCAAGGTCGACATCATCTCGGACGTCTTGGTCTCCACATCATTGTCCTGTGTTGCTTCTTTCCAGACGTACGCAGGGAGGCCAGAAGCTGCCTTGCCGTGGGCAAAGATGGGAGTGAGGTCTCCCACCGCAGCGTGCTGCCACAAGCGTCCGACGGAGGTTAGAAACGCCACCATGGAGTCCTGACCACGAGACTGCGACGCGAGATAGGTGTACGATGAGCCAGCGGCGGCACGAATCTGTCGAAGAGGAGCAGCCAGGGTCGAGTGAGGGCCAATCTCCAGGACAAGCCCGGTCGATGACGTTGCCTCCACTGCCGTCGACATGGCATCGTGGAACAAGACGGGGGACACCAGGTTGGATACCCAGTAGGAGGAGTCCAGCTGCTGGGAAGACTCGATGACTTTTCCATGGACACTGGACACAAAGGCAGCGGAGGCTTGACGCGGTTCCGTCGACGTGGCTGGTTCCTGCGCCAATGCGTTCCGCAAAGCGTCTGCCGCAGCATTCATATGGTGAGAGTGAAAGGCGACATTAATCTCGAGGCGTCGCACTTGAGCATTGGGGTGCGCTGTCCTGACCGCAGCCAGGACCGAATCGACAGCATCAGCATCGCCAGCGATGGTGGTGCTGCTCCCACTGTTCTGGCACGCCACGACGACGCCGTCGACCAGGAGAGGCGACACCTGGTCGGCGCCCAGTCCCACGGCGGCCATGGAGCCATTCCTGTCGCGCGCCTCGCTGGCCGCGCGTCCATAATGGTAGGCGATGGTGATGGCTTCCTCGGGCGAGAGAAGGCCAGCAGCACTTGCTGCGGCGATCTCACCGGCCGAGTGACCAACCACCGCGGTCGGCACGACGCCGATGCGACGATATCGACGATAGAGGGCGATCTGCAGGGCGACGCTCAGTGGGAGTCCCAGCGCCGCGCTGTGCAGGCGACGGCTGCCCTCTGCATCCTCCTTGGACAGCGATAACAACTCGGCCGTGATGGACCACTCTGGGGGGACCTTGAGCGCCCGCAGGGCTCCATCCATCCGTTCCAAGTCTGCCGCAAACTCCTTGTCACCCAGTATGAGCTCCCTGCCCATGCCCGGCCACTGGGCGCCCACGCCGCTAAACACCATGGTGAGCGTATGCGGCGTCTCGGGCGCGACGCAGTGGGCGGATGGGCTGGCAAGGCGCCCATGGCTGAGTGTCGCAAAGGCGCGAACTGGCTTGTGCTCGCGGCGCAAGGCGCGCGTGAAAGCCAGATCGGACGTGCTGACAGAATCGGACTGACGGACGAAGTCGGCGTGGCGTCGGATTTGTTCCTTGAGGGAGGCGTCGTTGTGCGCCGAGAACAGGATGAGCTCGGGCCTGTCGTCGGTCGATGTCGCCTTGCGCTCTCCAGAGGACTCATCAGACTGCCATGCAGAGGTATCTACCACTGTGTCAGCTGCGCTTGTGCATCGTGGAACAACGCGCCAGATCTCACCTCCTGGAGCAAGCCAGCCTGCTTCTTCTGCTTCTCTTCTCTCCTGCGCAGTAAGAGCAGCATGTATCAAAGTGCAAAGCGCCATCCTGTCGCTGTCCTCCTCGCTGCCCATTCTTATCACGGCATGAGGGTTGGAGACATTCTCGGCCCTCGATGTGCGCAGAATCGCGCGAATGGGGTCGCCACCTGCCGTGGCTTCTTTCCATGACTTTACTTGCATGGCCAGAACACTGGGGCTCTGGCCATGTTGCGGATTTGAATCCATGTGAAGGACGATGGCTGACTTGGTATCGTTGTGCTGGACAAAGGAAAGGGCGCTGTGAAGACTGCGCAGGAAAGAGGTCTCAAGGGATCTACAGTGGAATGGTCAGCTTACAATGTGTTGGACCAGGAACGCGTCCTTAGGCTCACCTCGGGCCATGTAGGCCAAAATACTGAGCTACGCTCTCAGTCTGGTCGTGGTGGTCGCGCTGTTCTTCCTCCTGCGCCTCTGTCGAGGCGCTCTTCTTGCTCACGTACAGACCACAACGCGCCTCGGGCCCGCGATAGGTAATGTCCGCGGCGTCCTCCAGGGTCTGAAAAACGACCTGTATCAGGTCGTCACGGCTGACCTCCATCGCACTGGCCGGTCGAACGCCAATGCCGCACAGGGCAACAGAGTCGTCGCGCGCTGGCGCATTGTCCAGACCTTCCGCGTCCCTGCGACCGAAAACAAAGATCTCGTCAGGGTTCTCCATTGTTTCAGAGGTGTGTTTTTTCAGAGTGTTTTCTGGTGAACTTGTTCCGTTCCTGGTGTTGAGATGGAAGTGAGTTCGAATCTGAGCTAGTAGTGGCACTCCAAGTAGGCCACCAAGGCTTGTCTCCTGATATTCAATCCTCTTTCTCACAAATCACCCGGAAAGGTATGCAGACGGGAGCTTGCCACCTGATCTTTACGGACAGAATAAAGGGACCAGAGCTCTAGTTGAGTATTTACAAATCTCATCATCCAGGAGCAGCAAGCTATCCCAAGCAGGCAAGTTGCCTTGACGCGTACCAACGTAAGCGAGCAGTAGCTTGTCGCGCGCGGCAAACGAAAGTAAAAACCCCCGGTTCTCGATCCACTGCGGACGCGTATATCGGCCACATCTTGTCCAAAAGGGGTGCGCCGTGAGGCCATCCATCAGCCTCGTGTCGGATCGCACGCGCTGGTTCGCCACAGGATGGACCAGGAAGGCTACGGTTCCGCCATTGTCCCTGCGTGCCGTGGGCAAGAACAAAACCTGACTACGATCGGAGTTTGAACAGATGCTGGCCGATCCAGCACGAGCAAGGGTCCTGGCGAATAGCCAGAGGGCAGCGGCGTGGTGCACACCCATGTCAGGTGTCAAACTGCCTATTCGGCAAACGCCACCGAGATCATAGGGTGTCTCACCTTACTCAGTGCATGCAGGCGGGTGGCGTCATTGTAGAAATAGGAAGATGCGTGCCATATTGGGCAGACTAATCCCTAATTACTGTAGGAGAAAGACGACAAGGTGGCCACAACACGCGGGCACAGATGGCGCCCATGGGGGACCGGATCCGGCAGCCAGTTGAGAGATGATGGGCCTATCGCAGGTGTCTTGCAGAGTACGTACGGTGTGGAATCACTGCGATCTGGCGCTGTGATCAGACCCCTTTCGATGCAGCTTGCCTTGTCGAAGCCCCAGCTGAAGAATGACTGTACCCAAGCATCAGCTCCCCCCAATGCAGAGCCTTTTTCCGCATTCATGTCGCTTCGCGCATCAGTGCTTCGAGCACGTACCTTAGTGTATCGTGCGGCTTTGGGGAACAAAGAAACAGCCCAGGGACTCCCCTGCTGGGCGGCGAGGTCCGCACATTAGGGGCGATGGCATGCATGTGCACCTGGAGCGGTGGCTTGCGTGATCCGACGGCTGCGAGACACTTGTCGACTTCCGCGCTGCTCGCTCGCACAGCAGGCCGTTGTCGATTTCTGAGCTGCCTCGACTGGGCCAAGCTCGGGAGGAGGTGTTGATGATTGGCTCACCGCGCACACGTGTGGGCGTGGGACGGTCACCGAGCGATGCAACGGCAAGGGTGTGCGTGCGTGTGCGCTGCTCCAGTTTCCGCGGTGGCATGGGTTGTCGTCTCCATTCTCCAAGACAAACAGCGGCTCGTTCCGCTCGTGGCTGGCTGGCATGCACGGCAGCAAGCAAGCCAAGCCAGCCAAGCCAGCCAAGCCAGCCACATCAGCCAGGGCTCCCCTACCTGCCGTGCACATACATACATGATTACATGCGTGTGTGCAAGGCAAGCCACATCTTACTCAGGCACGGCAGACTATGTGAGTGAATTAGGCCGCGTCGCCTTGCCTTGCCATCGGAGCCGGCGTCAACGGGGCAATGCGGTTGGGCTCTTCATCCTGAGTGGGCCATGTCGAGGCGTGGCGACGTAGGAGGCTGTCGGAGGAGGACACGTTGGCTGCGTCGGCTCGATTCGCAATCCCAGCTGGTGACTCGACTCACTGGATGCGTGGTTCAGCCGCTTTGGTGACACGTCTGCCTGTGCATTCCCACCGCCCAGTACCACAGTGTATACTGTGGCCACGCAGAAGGGCACAAGGTGACTTTTCTGCTGGCTGCGGCAAGTCCCGGCTGGGAATTGAGCGTTGGAATTCACGAGTGGCCTGCAGAATTCTTCGTTCAAAGGAACAGAAGTGGGAATTCGTATCGTCTGCCGCGCCCCCCAAAAGCCGGACGATCATTGCAGGGGGGCCCCACTACCTTAATGCGCAGTGGACAGGCGCCAAGATCTTTAGCGCTCTGCGCCCTGCCATCGCACTCGGACCGAGCTCCTCGCTGGCTGGCTGGCTGGCAGGCTAGGACTGGAGGGGAGGGGCCCCACGCGCGCCCTATGCTGGCCCAATTCGTCAGGTCAATTTGCCTACCCTAATTACTATTTGCTCCCAGTTGGTTGCAAGCAGTGGGCGCTCGCTGTCATTGCCCATCAAGACGCGCCGAGTCGCGCAGAGAAAGAAAAAAAATTCAATAGAAAGGAAATCGAAAAGAAAACCGAGTGTTTATTTCCTCACAATTCAAGCAGTGGCCTTGCTCATGGGTGTAACGAACGCTCTTGGTCGCCTGGATGTCGTTTGGGCTATTCGTCAAATGTCGGCAGCACGAACAAAAGGAGAAGGACACAAGAGATCTGCGAGAATAACAAATTAATATTACTGTACCATGCAGCAGCCCCCATGGCGACTACCCTTTCATCTCGACCCTGACAGACCCATACCTACTCATTACTCATACGGAGTGCTCCGAACGCTACCAACAAAACAGCATATGGGGCAAGGGAATAGGCCCATTTGGCACAATCCGCCATCCACCACTTTCCCATTACCCCCCATGCGCTAGGGTCCAATTCGACACCGTGCTGTCTCCAGTCCCTCCTGGGCCAGCACTTAGCTCCTAGCAAAGACAGGAGGATCATCGTCCCTCGCACGTATCTTGCATTGTCTACCTTGTTGGGCTCGCTGGTTGCTCAACCTCCGGCGACAGGCTCTGCTTGTTGCACCACCACCACCACGCGCCATGGCGACGCCAGACGCAAAACCACCCTCGACGAGCGTGGCCGAGGAACCAAAACCAGCCAGCAGCACCGACGGGACAAACGTCGATGGGGGCAATGAAAAGTCACACAATGCCGCAGAGCCGGCCGAGGGGGGTCGGGCCAGCGACGCCGCGTCGACAACGACAACGCCTGACCCCTTTGCCCACCTCCCGGAAGACGAGGCTGCCATCCTCAAACGACAGGTCCACGTGCCCGAGCCAAAACACTCCATCTTTCACCTCTGGCGCTATGCCACCGCGGTGGACCTGCTCATCATCGCCGTCTCCGCACTCTGCGCGGTGGCCCAGGGCGCGTCCATGCCGCTCATGACCGTCATCTTTGGCGGCCTGCAGGGCGTCTTTCAGGATTTCCTGGCGAACAGGACCATCGACTACGACGAGTTTCTCAGGCAAATCACCCAGTTCGTCCTGTACTTTGTCTATCTGGGCATTGGCACCTTTTTCGCGTCCTACGTCTCCACGACGGGCTTCATCTACACGGGCGAGCACATTGCCACCCGCATCCGTCAACGGTACCTCGAGAGCTGTCTCCGTCAAAATATTGGCTTCTTTGATAAAATCGGCGCCGGCGACATTGCCGTCAAAATCACCGTTGATGCCGATCACATCCAAGACGGCATCTCGGAGAAGATTGGCCTACTAATCGCGTCCGTGTCCACCCTCGTGACCGGTTTCCTCATTGGTTTCCTGCTCTCCTGGAAGCTAACGTTGATCATGAGCTCCGTCTTCTTCTTCCTCTTTGTCAACACGGCCGTCTGGACCAGCCTTGTCGTCAAGTGGGCCCTGCCCTCCATGGTCGTGAACACACAGGCAAGCATCCTCACCCAGGAGGTCTTCACGGCCGTGCGTGTCGCCGTGGCGTTTGGCAGCCAGCACGATGTGACCCAGCAGTACGACAAGCACCTCGCGTCTGTGCAGCGCTATGGCGTCCGCACCAAGGCGGCCGTCGGCATGATGATGGCGGTTGTCATGGGCGTCATGTCGCTCACGTACGGTCTGGGCTTCTGGCAGGGTTCCCTCTTCCTCGCCCGCGGCGAGCTCGAGTTTGAGCGCATGATCACGGCCCTCATGTCGGTCATGATCGGCTCCTTCAACATTGGCTCCATTGGGCCCTATGTCCAGACCCTGACCCACGCCATCAGCACCGCCGCCAACCTCATGACTATCATTGACCGCGAGCCAGCCATGAGTGCCGTTCATGACGACAAGGGAGAGAAGCTCCCCGAGGTCTCGGGATTTGTGCAGCTCAAGGACATCAAGCACATTTACCCCTCCAGGCCGGAGCTTACCGTCTTGCACGACGTGACCCTGGACTTTGAGGCCGGCAAGGTCACCGCCCTAGTGGGCGCTTCGGGCTCCGGCAAGAGCACCATTGTCGGTTTGCTGGAACGGTTCTACGAGCCTGTTAAGGGCCAGATTCTTCTCGACGGGCACGACATTACCGATCTGAATCTTGGCTGGCTGCGCCGCCAGATTGGCATGGTCGGCCAGGAGCCCGTCCTGTTCGCGGGCTCCATCTTGGACAACATTCGTCACGGTCTCATTGGATCACCAAGCGAGCATGCAGACCCTGACACGCAAAAGGAGCTCATCGTGGCCGCAGCGCGCAAAGCCAACGCGCACGACTTTATCATGCAGCTTGCCGATGGCTATGATACGGACGTGGGCCAGCGAGGCGCTCTCTTGTCGGGAGGCCAAAAGCAACGTGTTGCCATTGCCCGAGCCATCGTGTCTGACCCCAAGAGTAAGTTCATTTTCCTGGCTTTCCCCCCCCCCTCCCTTGGCTCCCACTGACGCGGCCAGTTCTCCTCCTCGACGAAGCCACATCCGCGCTCGACACCAAATCCGAATCCATCGTCCAGGCCGCCCTGGAGAAGGCGAGCGAGGGCCGCACCACCATTGTCATTGCCCATCGACTCTCCACCATCCGCAATGCCGACAAGATTGTGGTCATGTCCAGCGGCCGCGTCGTCGAGCAGGGCACGCACGACGAGCTTGTCGAGCGCCGCGGAGCCTACTTCGAGCTCACCAGCAAGCAGTCCTTCAAGGACGCAGACGAGCCAGGCGAAGACGGTGCTGAAAAGGAAGAGAAGGAGGGATCCGCGGACACGCCCATCGACACTCCGCCGGTGGCTGGACAGGCCCATGCTGCTGCTGCTGCTGCCGCCGCCCCCTCCCTCCCGAGAGCGTCCACCGCCGTCGACGCGACCCCGACGCTGGACGTTGTCGTCGCCCAGCGGTCCCAAGACTCACCGGAAAAGTACACCTTCTTGGCTTTGCTGGCATGGACACTCAGCTTCGGCAAGAAGGAGTTCACGGTCATGTGGATTGCCTTTTTGTTTTGCATCATTTGCGGTTTGGGCACTCCCGTGCAGTCTGGTAAGGCTCTTTGCGTTTTGTATCCATGTCTCAGCCAGTCCGTACGCTAATCGATGGCGTGCCACAGTATTCTTCGCGAAGCAGCTGGGCACACTGGTCAACATTGGATCTCCCCTCTTCGATCCATGGGAGGTACAGTCCGAATCCAACTTCTGGTCCCTCATGTTCCTGATGCTCGGTCTCGTCACGGTGCTTGCGCACGGCATCCAGGCCACGACGTTGGGGTATGCCACCGAAGCCCTGCTCCGCCGCATCAGGCGCGAGATGCTGCAGCAGCTGCTCCGACAGGACATTAGCTTCTACGACCAGCCCGAGAACAACCCCGGTGCGCTGGCGGCTAACCTGGTGCTCGAGACCACGCGGGTGGGCGCCATGAGCGGCACGAGCCTGGGCAACATGGTCTCCTCCCTCTCCATCATCATCGGCGGCTGCGCCCTGTCGCTCGCCATCGCGTGGAAGCTGGCCTTGGTCTGCATCGCCGTGCTGCCCGTGCTCATCGGCTGCAGCTTCCTGCGCTTCTGGGTCCTCGAGCGCTATGTCGGCCGGGCCTCCCGCGTCTACGTCGACTCGGCCGCCTACGCGGCCGAGAACATTGCCGCCATGAGGACGGTCGCCTCGCTCACGCTCGAGTCGGAGATTGCCGGCCGGTATCGATCCGCTCTCCGGGCGCAGCGCAAGGACAGCCTCGTCTCCGTCGTCAAGTCTGCTGCCGTCTACTCATTCTCGCAGTGCGCCCTTTTCCTGTGCCTGGGTCTTGGCTTCTGGTATGGGAGCACGCGTCTGGCGCTTGGCGAGTACACCCTCTTCCAGTTCTTTGTCTGCCTCATGTCTGTCATCTTCGGGGCGTCTACGGCCGGCAGCCTGCTCACCTTCATTCCCGATTTCGTCAAGGCAAGGCACTCGGCTGCCCGACTTCGCGCCCTCTTTGAGACCCAGCCCAAGATCGACACCCTGCACGACGCGCCCGGCCAGCCCCTGGAGCAGGTCACCGGTAAGCTCGAGTTCCGCAACGTCCGTTTCCACTATCCCACCCGACCTGACCGTCCTGTCCTGCGGGGTCTGGATTTTACCGTCGAGCCTGGACAGCACATTGCCCTCGTCGGACCCTCTGGCTGCGGCAAGAGCACGACCATTTCGCTCCTGGAGCGCTTCTACGACCCTGTGGACGGGCAGATTCTCATCGACGGCGTGGACATCTCCGCCGTCCGGCCCCATGACTACCGCGCCCACCTGGCGCTCGTGAGCCAGGAGCCTGCCCTGTTCCAGGGCACGCTCCGGGACAACATCTGCCTGGGCCGTCGCGGCGACGAGCAAATCTCCGACGAGGACCTGGAGAAGGCGTGCCGCGCCGCCAACATTTACGACTTTATCGTCTCGCTGCCCGAAGGCTTCGGCACAGACATTGGCAGCCAGGGTGTCCTACTGTCGGGCGGCCAGAAGCAGCGCATCGCCATCGCCCGCGCGTTGATCCGCCAGCCCAAGGTGCTCCTCCTCGACGAGGCCACGTCGGCGCTCGATTCCGAGTCGGAGAGCGTCGTCCAGATGGCCCTGAACGGCGCCTCCAAGGGGCGCACCACCGTCACGGTCGCCCACCGCCTGGCCACCATCAAGGACGCCGATCAGATCTTGGTCATTGACCAGGGACGCGTCAGCGAGTCGGGCACCCATAGTGAGCTGCTCGCGCTGAATGGCATGTATGCGGAGCTGGTGAGGTTGCAGTCTGTCGAGTCGTCATGAGGTTGCGGGGGCGGCAATGCGTCATAAAATGGTGATGAGGTCTACGATTGTGTACATACAGTTTCTACATACGGTACAGAATGTCTCATGGGTCAAAAAGTACAAATGGCCGTTGCAGCAGATATCCTTTTTCACTCTCATTTTGTCTGTTGCGGATCCAGAAGAGCAATGCTTCAGTCGTGCATGCCATGTGAATTCACGAATGGGCATCTTTTCATCACTAGACTTCATTCATCATAGCTGCAAGCAGCTCTATATACGGATCGTGTCGACTAACTTTGTACACCGAATTCGACTCTCGTTCCCTACATGAATGCAGGGCGCAGAGCCATGTAGCTGGTACTTTTGAGTACCGTCTTACCAGAAGGAACCTTCGACCAGGAAGCCAACGGTCAGCCTGCTGTGCTGCAGCGCGTGCGCGTAGAAGGACGTGAGAGGCGTGTCGTTGGTGGTGTGGATGTAGGGGCTAGACGCCGTCATGGTATCCGCACACACGTAGGACGCGGGATAGCCAGCGGCGCGGGCGGCGGCGCTGTGACATGATTAGTCTCCCTTTCTTTTCAAGGACTAGCCTGGGGCGGACTTACTGGTCGGAGCATCCGTAGCCACACCTGTCGGTCACGACGCGGAGGGACGTGTAGACGGGCACAAGGTTGCGCATGTACGTGGTCAAGGCAGCGTCGACCTGGCATCCAGTTAGTTACGGCCTGCATCGGGGGAGTCGAAGAAAAAGGCACGCACGTAGTCAGTGTAGACGGCAATGACGTTGTTGCTCGAGTAGCCAGTCATGTCTTGGTTGAGGACGGCGAGCACATCGACACCGGTCGCAGCATAGCGGTTGAAGACGTCGCGGGCACCGAGGAGACCGCCCTCCTCGCCACCGTAGAAGTGGAACTCGAGGGTGTTGCCAGGGGCGAACCGAGCAGCGGCCATGGCCCTGAGAGCCTCGAGGATGGAAGCACAACCCTGGGGGCATCGTTAGTCACGAGTGGTCACGCCACATGATATAGTTCAAAGTGGTACGTACAGAGGCATTGTCGTCCGCGCCAGGGGCTCTGCCGTTGACGTTGGCCGAGTTGATGCTGTCGTAGTGGGCCGTGACAATGACCTTGCTGGCCGATGTGCCGGGAATCCGGGCGATGACACTGGGCTGGTTGAAGGAGTGCGCGTACTGGCTGACGACGATGGCCGGGTTGGCCGACGCGGCCGACTTGACGGCGTTGAACATGTACGTCGCGCTGCTGGAGGCGTACGAGCCCCGGTAGTACCGGTTGTAGATGTTGGACAGGCCGACAATGGTGTTCTGCACGTTGCTCTGCACGAGACGCGAGATGATGGGGCTGGCAATGGCCTGCCTGCTAGGGGTAGGGTAGGGCGACTGGCGCTTGGCCAGGGCCGCATGGCGGCTGGCGCCGAGGTCCTCCAGCTCCTGTGGTCCTTGTCAGCAGGAGACAGAGGACACGAGGTGTCGTGAGAAAGGAGACATACCTGTGTCTCGGTCACGTCCACAAAGTGAACGTGCTTCATGATGTAGTTCTGGACCTTCTCCTCCTCGGTGACCCATGTTCCGGGGTCCTCGTCCGAGGTCTTGAGGAGACGCAGAGGCTCCGTGCTGTCAGACACGACCTTGGCGATGTCGCCGAAGCCGGCATCTTGGAACTTGTACTTCTCCGTGGCGCGGCATGCCTGAGACACCTGGAGGAGCAGGGCGCCGGCGGCGAGCAGGGTGGATGTTGGCAACATACTGATGGCGTGGGAGGAGGACGGGGACGGTGGGATAGACGACCGCTGAGGGCTGAAGCGTGAGCACGCCCGGTGATGCCCTTCTTAAGTATGTAGCATCGCGACGACCTCCGCCATCGTCAACCTGTTTCAAGCCAGTCACGTCGTCTGGGGTCATAGATGCCTGTTTCGTGTAGAGCCGACAGCGACCTCCTGGAACGGGCCTAGCTCTAGCTCCGGCATTTCCAACTGCCCCATGCAGTAAGAGTCCCGCCCGATCACTTGCACTTTACCGCGCAACCATGGCACTGGGAAACCCCGTAGACCCCTCACAAGACACCGGAGGCGCTCTTCTTATCTGCGCAATGCCGGCATGGGTGCTGAGGAGGCGTGTATCACGGGGCTGAATGGCAGTGGCACCAGCCGCATCCAGATCGGCCAGGGGAGCGCCAAAGCGATCGAGGCTTGAGAACGGGAAGGTGCCTTTCTTCTTGTACATACAGGCCGCATTATCATGCATGAAGACGGACTTTATTGACGGTCCCTCTCGGTGGGGTTGGTGTCTCCTCCTCGAGGGTGCTGTTCATGACCAGAATGAATCCCATTTTTTTCTAACCTCAACTCCTGTGCTGTCTAAAAGATAGTCTATGTGAAAGTTGCAAGAAGAATCCAGCCAATGCTCGGGTATATGAAAATGAATCCTGCGCCACGGAACAAGTGATCCTCCAGCTGCCATGAGGCTACAGTATATATGTAAGCGTGGCCCGATCCACACCCCAGATTTATTATTAGATGCAATGAGTCAGTGTAACGCCGGGCGAGGCAGGTCGACCAATGTCCAGTCGTTGCATGACGGCATCGAGAGACGACGCAGGCGCCACACCGTTTGATGTCGTCCTCTTGTGTCGGCCGTTCATGGTCAGGCTCGCCTTCCTTGGACGCACGCTCTTCTCTGGCGGACGCGGCTCAGACGACGTAAAGGAGGAGGTGGATGACGCCGAGTGCGCAGACACGGTGCTCACGGTGGAGGACGTGCGCGACATGGTCGAGTAGATGGAAGACCGCGTCGAGGACGCGCCGGGCGACGCGGGTGTCTTGGTCGCGAAACTGTCCGACAGCTCGGCCAAGATGGTCTGGATGGATTCGCTGCTGTCCGTGATCTTTCCCAGGCGGCGCTGCCACCAGATCACGTCCAGCTCGGGGGGCGAGTACTCGACGAGGTCATCGAGTGCCTGCTTGATGCGATCCATCTTGCTCTCGTCAATCTGCAGCGGCGAGTGCTCCGACGCGAGCGCCAGGAGAGCGGCGACGTCGATGGCCTCCTGGCGCTTGCTGGCGTCGTGGTCCCGCAACCCGCAGGCGTCGGCCTTGAAGACGATCAGGTCGTCGAGGGAGATGTACGGCAGCTCCTTGGTGTTGTCGCTGACGGCACGAGCGGCATCGGGCAGGTAGGGACACAGCCAGTCGGGGATGAGCTTCACCTCCACCTCCCACCCGCCGGGCGACTTGAAATAGACGCTTCCAGACCTCTCCGTGAGGGGGCTCATGGGGTGGCCTACAATCTCCTTCCTCACCCGGCCAGGCGACGACGACTTGCTGATGACCAAATCGATGCTCTGCAAACGGACACGGTTAGCTACGAAGGATCCGTGCCATCCTCGTGGAACTTGGTTAGACATACATTGGTGCGCCCACATTCCGGTAGGTGATGCCGTAGCGCGAGGTCGCCCACCACGGCCATCTTGGTGTTCTCCAGCCCCGGCGTGTCTCTGATTAGGCGGATAATGTGGAGGGCGGCTTGCTCCAGCTGAGCAAAGCTTGGCGGCTGCTTGGGGGGCCGCATTATGGCTGCTGTATGGTCGGCAGTCTCGTACGTACACTGGCTGGCCCGCAATGAGGCTTTTGTTGGGCTCGTGGAGACGCGACTGCAGACGGACGATGCGATGCAGACTGCCATGCAAGCCAGTGGGATGGACATCAGGTCATATGCAGGTCGATTTCAATGCTTCGCGCAACCTCGGCCGGCGCAGCCAGGTGTTGGGCATCCGTCGCTCGTATCGGGCCTCGGAAGCCCAACATGTGTAATTGCGAGCATCATGCCAAACGGGTCCTGACGCCCGACGGCATGCCCGACTGAGGAATGCTCGTCCTAGTGCCCGGGGGCCGCCTCCAATAAAAGAGGTCCATGGCGGCCAAAAGTGGCGCTGGTTAATTTTATTTGAGGAGGGATCATCCTGGCTGCCCTTTGTTCCACGACGCGACACTCGTCCGAGTCGTCTCGGAGAATTTGTTCGTGTTTCGGCCGGTCCCAACCAGCCCCAGCCACACAGCTCGACTCTCCATTCGTTTTGGAGGATTTCATGACTTCATCATGCTTCGTCACGTCCGTGCACTGCAGCCCGGGCGTGGAGCGCTCCTTCGGGACGTGCCGTCGTGTCGCTGCAAATGCGGCACGAACGTACGTGCGTACTGCCGTTTGATCCCCGTCGTGGTCGTGAATGGGAAATGACTTGAAGCCTGATGGAAGTGAATGGCGCAGGACAGGCTTCAAGTCATTTCCCTGTCGTGACTAGGCTGCGTCATGTCAGGGCAGCGTCTTCTTGTCCATCCACCACGTAGTGGCCTAGCGTCGTAAGCATTCCCACTATTCCATGCTTCTTTGGCTCAAGTGCGCATTGTGCCACTTGGTGCTACCAAAGGCGAAGAGTAAGCGGACACTGTGCTAGTACTCGTTGAGCCACAGGATGTTGTGCATAGCAGTGCACTCGGCTTCTCGGCGCTTCTGGTGCAATGGCGGAAAGAAAATCAGATAGCAGTAGCCCATAGCACACGCCTACCCTGTAGTGTCAATTCTAATCAAACTGTAAACGACGACAAAGGGTCTGCCAGACCTATTGAGATCACACGAGCCGGTCGAGCATGAGTCAAGATTAAGCGGAATGGTAGGAGGTAGACTTACTGGCGGTTGGGTAAAGCCTGGACATCAACTGGCTATTAGAGCCATCGCACGAACCTATGTATACGTACCAAGGTAGTACGCGTGCAGCAGTCAATGTCAGGACGCGACTGATTAGGTCATCATTGATCGGCTCGCCGGCCATTATCTGCTCGTCAAGAAATTCGCGAGTATAGAGCCGATCCCGGTGAAAGAGATGGACTTTATCGGGCTGCCAACGAAATAGACGCAGCGATAGCGGGAGATCGTGTGTACGGCGATTAATTACCTGCTTGAGCATGGGATCCAGGCTGTTGTATCACGTGACCATATTCACTCCGCAGTCGATATCACAGCATGTCGGAGAATTTGAAACACGGCTACGCCGTTTCACTGCATGCTGCGTCTCTGGATCAAGGCTTCAAGGGTCGGGGTTTTTTCGACACTGAACAGCAGCTGCATGGAATTGTGGTTGATTGTGGTTATTATTGTGCTGGGAGCAGAGGTCCCCCTGCGCCTCAGGCGGGAGATGCCACATCTTTGCACGTGACTATGTGGCTGGAGCTATTATAAAAGTGGAGCACCTCCGACCTCTACAGCGGGTCCTCTACTCTCAGTCCGCAAGTATAGTGCCAACCAAAAAGTTTCGATCCACCTATATCGCCCTACCCGTAGATATACGCGTTCGCGTTATATATAATACTAACCTTTATTCTTTAATATATAATAATTTAATATATAATACCTATATATACCCTAAAATATTATTAGTCTCTTTATTAATATTTAAGGGTTTAATTAATATATAAAAAAAGCTATCTAAAGTCTATAATTATATATAAGGAGGGTATACTAATAAGGAGCATATTAAGTATTATATTATAATATAATTATTAATAAAGTACCCGATCTTTATTATATCTTAATAAGCCTAAGGTTATATTAAAATATAACTAAAAATATATTAATTAAATTATTAAAGATAAGCTTTTTATTTTTAATAATTAATTTTAAGAATAAATAAGAATTAAAGCTTATATAATTATTTTAATTTTTTATTTTTATTAAAATAAATAATAATACTAGTTTATATTTTAATATTTAAAATTAATATATTTTTATACCTAAATATAATTAAATTTTATACTATAGTATATTTTAAAGCTAATTAAATAATAAAAAAAGGTTATTTAATTTAATAAGATTTTTATATTATTATATATAAATAAATATTACTTATATATATAATTCTATTAAATATATTTAGTATATTTTTAAAGAATTAGTATTTTTTTAATAATTAATTAATTTTAAAATAAGAAATTAAAACCTAAGAATATTTATATAATTATTAATAATAAGTCTTTTTTTTATATATATTAGGCTATATTTTATAATAATATATAGACTTAAATTTATTACCTTAATAATAACCTAATAGTTATAAAAGGTAGTATTATTAAGTATATAATTTTTATATAATTATAATTAATATTACTTAATTTTTTATAAAATAATAATATCTTTATATAAAATAATACCTCTATATATAGAGCCTATATAGTATAAGATTAGCTAGTCCTTTAGGCTTAATATAATAAGGTTAAATTATTAAACTAGTTATTATATTTATTTAACCTTAATCCTAAAGAAAATCTTTAAAAATTACTTAAGGATAGGATTAATATTACGACCCGACATACGGCCGCTTGTATAGGCGTGCGGGCCGTATATAATATAATATATACCCTATTGTTTTTACTTAATTATAATAGGATTATATTTATAATACTATAATCTAGGCTTATCTTACTTATTTAATAATTCCTATAATCTTTATAATATTATTATTATAATAAGATAATCCTATAAATATATAAAAAGTAATACTTTATTATAATTAGTCTTTACCTAGCTCGATAATTATTAATATAATAATTAACGCTTAGATTACTACTATCTCTATATATTAATTATAACCTAATTACTTAAGTCTATAATAACCTAGTATACTTAGTTTATAAACCAACTTTAGTTTATCTACCTAATAGCTAGCTTAACCTAAATATTATATATTAATAGCTCTTATTTAATATATTACTTTATTAAGTACTTAAATAATATAATACTATAACTCCTAAGTCTACTATATCCTAAGGTAATAATACCGCCTAGTTTATAGCTATACTTTAGGAGCTAAAGTAGGAGAATAAGCTATTTAAAAAAATAATTATAAAATAAGCTAGATAATATATTATTAATATAGTACCCTTATTAGCTACTTTTAATAATAATCTAGCTATATTATAGACTTTCTTTATATAAGTTAGGACTTATTAAAAGTTCCGCAATAATAATTTTAGCTATATAAAAAAGAGGGTTATAAATATTATATCCTACCTCCACGGTAACCTAATAGTATAGTTCGAACTATACTTACGCGAGTATATAATTAAACCTTAGAAAGATCTATTATTAGATACTAGCGCTATTTTTAAGAACCTTAATAAGTTTAAAATAACCCTAAGGAGTATATTTAGCGATATAAATAAGATATATATTAATAAGAAAAAAATCCTTTATTTAAAATAAAAGGGCCTAATAAGCTAGTATATAATTAAGTTCTAATAGGTAGTATCTAGACTATTAGACTAGAATAAAGCCGCCCTTAAAATATAATTTTATAAAGGATTAAAGGATATAATTAAAAATAAGCTTATTTAAAAATATAAAAAAAATAAATCTTTTATAAACTTAATAATACTTATAATAAAAATTAATAAAGTATAATATAAATAATACTTAAAGAAAAGTAATTATTAAAACACTTAGGTTTATAATATTATAAAATATTAAGCTAATTAAGGATATTAATACTAGTATTTCGCTAAGAACTATAAAAATTAATATAATATTATATAAGTATATATAAGAAACCTAGGACTAATAGACCTAGATATTATATAAAGATAAATTATTATAATAAATAAAAAGAACCTTATATACTATAATTATAATAAAAAGGGCTATTTAATATATAAATATTATTCCCTAAAGAAAGAATAAGGATAGAAAAAGGCATACTAAAAGCTAATACTTAAAAATAAGCTTAAGTAACTTAATATAATTAGATTAAGATATAATATATTTATTAAATAAGAAATTATTAAATTAGATATTATTAAAGTATATAACTAGGTCCTTATAAATATACTAAATATTTTATATAAAACCTATAAAAGACCTATAAATATAAATAATATTAAAGAAAAATATTAATAATATATTACTAATATTATAACTAGAAAAATCTCCTATAATACTATAAACTATAATAAAGAAATCTAAGAAGTAGTAATAATACTAATTAAAATAAATAATAACCTACTAGCGTATAGTATATTATACTAGATAGGATACTATAATAATAACTATCTTATCTATAAAGATAGTAAGGATAACGCGGGATAGTTCCTTAAAGAACTATATAAATATATAATCGCTATAATATAATAAGTCTTATAACTAGCTAAAGAATTATCGGATACTAACTTAGTCGATAGTTATAAAGAATACTTATAAGAAAAATATATACTTAAGATTAACCTATAGTATAGGCGAGCTATATAGTAAGAATAGATATAAGTAGTAATAAACTAATATAACCCACTACTATAAGGAGAAGACCTATAGATAATTATCGCTACCTAGACCCCCTAGGGAGGTATTTAATAAATAATAGATTAATAAACGCTACTAGGGGATTACCCTACGCTTTACCTTAATATAAAAGGATATATAAACCTATTATAGATATTATATATCTACTATTTTTATTAAATATATATACTTAATAAAGCGCGATATATAGTCTACCTTATTAAAAGACTTAATAATAAAATAATTAATAATCTATATAAAAAAAAAAAAGCTAAGTATTATAAATACTTATATATAAAAGCTAAAATAGGATATATTATACTCTAATAATTATTAAAGTATCCTAAGATTTATATATATAATTAGACTTAATAAAAAAAATACCCCTTAATAGACTACCCTAAATATATAAATTATAAAGTATTTAATTAATATTATATATAAGAATAATAAGAAGAAAGATAGCTATATAAAGAAGGATATTATTTAATAGAATAAATATAAGTATACTAAAATAAATAAATTATATATATATATTAATAATAAAGAAAAGAATATATAATAAAGTATAAATAAGTATATAAGAAATATATTAAATACTTAGAGGGTAAGTAACTATTATATACCTAAGAGGATATAAAAGACTATACCTATATATAGGTAGGAGCTATACCTTAAGAATAATATAAATAAGCTAAGGAGATACTTTAGCTATAATATTATATAGAAGTAAAGGAATACCTAGTATTATAAGGGTATAGATACTTATAGTATATAAAGTATAAGTACTATAAGAGATATACCCTAGACTATAAAGTCTACTATTATAGCTATACCTAGTACCCTTATAAGGATAAAGAACCTATAAAAAGGTATCTTATTACCTACCTAAGCTTATATAATAGTAGTTATATATATAAGCTAGAGGATAATTATATTAATATAGAATACTACCTAGTAAAAAACTACTAATATTACTTATAAAAAGGGTATAAGATAACGAGGAAAACCTAAAGACCCTTTACTTAGCCGAGATAGCTAGAGGCTAGAAGATAGTTTTAGAAGTCTAGATATATAAATATCGCTTATAAGTATTATTAAATAATAAAGTAATAAGAAACTATATTTTATTAATAATAATTAATTAATACTAGCTACTTATTACAACCCGACATGCGACCGCATACGCCTCTCACGTGCCCCCTACTTTTTCCTCTAATTATACTACGAACCAATACTATACCTAATAGTCGACTATAGGCGCACGACGCTAACTAGCGACTATACCCTAAGACGCTTATAAATAATAGTTAACTATTATTAACTATAACTTACTTACTTAGTATATAGGAAGCTATACTTTACTATAGTTAGTCTTTATCTAGTTCCTTAGCTATTAATATAATAATTAATACTTAGATTACTACTATCTTTATATATTAACTATAACCTAACTACTTAAGTCTATAATAACCTAGTATACTTAGTTTATAAACTAACTTTAGCCTACCTACCTTATAGCTAGTCTAACCCGAACGTTATATATTAATAGCTCTTATTTAATATATTACTTTATTAGGTACTTAAATAATATAATATAATAGCTAATAACTAGTAATACCGAGACTTAAGAGAAATTATTAAGCCTAAGTACTTTAGCCTATATATTAGATCTAGAGGAGAGCTTTAGGGCTTCTTTACTTAACTTAAAATATACTACTAGCTATTCTTTACCTAATTTATTAATAAATACGCTAGGGTCCTTTATATAAGAATATACCTAGGAGGCACTATACTTAACTAGTTCGAACCTATTATAAGGGACTACTTTACTAATAAACTAGGTAACTAAGATACTAAGATAATTACGATCTTTATAATCTTTTAGGGCTTTAAGGATATAATTAAAGGAGTATTTAGAAATATAAATAAGTTTTAAATAATTATTAAAAAACTCTAGAACTTAAGATAGAAAGGATCTATATTAGACTATATAGCTACCTTCTATTAAATCTTAAGTAAGCTAGATTAGGATAATAAACCCTTAATAATAGTATTCTATAATAGTCTTAAGGAAAAAATTAAAGATAAACTATATAAAGATAATCTACTTAATAACCTTACTAACTATATCGCCGCTATAGTTAGGATCGATAATTAATAGTATACTAGGTGTAAGTAAAAATAAGGAAATCGCTCTAATAATAACTAGAACTATAGCTTGTCCTACGCCCCTAATAGGAGGTAGGGAAACTACTATATAAACTAAGGATAATTACGCTAGAATACTATATAGGCGTATATAAGTAACCTAGGATTAATAGACCTAGATACTATATAAAGGTAAATCGCCGCGATAAATAAGAAAAACCTTACTTACTATAATTATAATAAGAAGGGCTACTTTATACGCGAATACTATTCGCCTAAGAACGAGTATAGATAAAAGAAAGTATACTAGAAGCTAGTGCTAGAAGGAAAGCCTAAATAACTAAATATAACTAGATTAGGGTATAATATACTACTAATACTAGACTAACTAGTTATAACTAAACCTAAAGTATAGCGACTACGGGAATATAATAATACCTAAGGGATCGTAGTAGTATATAGAGCCTTATACTAGATAGGATACTTATTACAACCCGATATACGACCGCATACGCCTCTTATATGCCCCCTACTTTTCCTCTAATCACCGACTACTCGCAATATAGCTTACTACCATACTATAAGCTATCTATAATATAAGGATCACTACCTTACTATAAGCTAACATTCTAATATTATATTTAGCTCACTAGCTTACCACTACCCTATAAGCCCTTATATTTATTTATAGTATATAGGAAGCTATACTTTACTATAGTTAGTCTTTACCTAGCTCCCTAGCTATTAATATAATAATTAATACTTAAATTACTACTATCTTTATATATTAACTATAACCTGATTACTTAAGTCTATAATAACCTAGTATACTTAGTTTATAAACCGACTTTAGTCTACCTACCCTATAGCTAGCCTAACCTAAATATTATATATTAATAGCTCTTATTTAATATATTACCTTATTAAGTACTTAAGTAATATAATAATAGCTAGCAAATCCTCCTTATCTAAGACTACTAAGGTAACCCCTAAGTATACTAAACTTATTTAAGTAGCTTAATCTATAAATATAAATAATAACTCTAATAATAAAGATATTAAAGCTTTAAAAGGGTAGATATAGGAACTCTAATAAGCTATATAATAACTTATAGATATATAATAATATAATAAAGAAGCTTATAATATATCTTACTAAATATTCTAGGAAAGAATAGCTATATATATATAATAATAGGAGCGACTATATAATAAAATAAATAATATTAGTAGCGCTATTATTCGATAGGTTATTAATAAGGAATTAAGAGAGATAATAAAGCTACGCTAACTAGGACTATTTAATAGAATTATTAAGGACCTTTAAGGGTTCTTAATATAACTTAAGGCTTATTAATAATACTTCCTTACCTTATTATATATTAAAGAAGATAAGGTCCGATATATATCTAGATACTTATTTAGAGCCGCTTTATACTAGTTCGAACCTATATTTAAGGACTTTATAATTAATATTTATAATAATAAAAAGGAAAAAACTAAGTATATCTTTATATACTATATTTATTTTAAAGAAATATTAAAGGCAACCTTTAGAATTATTAATAAAGAATAATTAGTAAAAAACTAACTAAAAGTATTAAAATAAAAGGGAGTAGCCTCTAATTATAGTACTTAGTTTATTTAAATCGCCTCTAGAACTAATAAAAGTAAAGTAAATAAAATAATAGCCTTTTATTATAGACTTAAGGATAAAGTTAAGAATAAATTATATAAAGAAAATAAACCCCTTATACTATCGGCGTATATTATTATAGCTATTAAGATTAATAATAGGTAGTTTAAATAATACTATAAAAAGAAAGGATAATACTTTATTTATAAAAAATATCTATAAGTATAAAGCTTTAAAAACTATATAAATATAGGATAGTAGCGCTTTAGGCTAAGTATAGTATATAGAATTTATACTAAATTAATAGACCTAGATATAATATAGAAACTCGCTATAATAAATAAAAAGAACCTTATATACTATAATTATAGTAAGAAGGGTTACTTTATATATAAATATTGCTTACTAAAGAATAAGTAAGGATAAAAGAAAGTATACTAAAAGCTAGTTCTAGAAAATAAGCCTAAGTAACTAAATATAACTAGATTAAGGTATAATATATTATTAATACTAGACTAATTAGTTATAATTAAACCTAAAGTATAGTAACTATAGGAATATAATAATACCTAAAGAATTATAGTAATATATAAAGCCTTATATTAGATAGGATACTATAATAATATATACTTAATCTATAAAGATAGTAAGGATAACGCGAGATAGTTCCTTAAAGAACCACGATAATATACTATCGCTATAATATATAAGGTTACTATAAGGCTAAAAAGGTACCCTAATATTATAGATAAGTTATTAAATAAGTCTAGCGATATAGCGTTACTTAATAATAAAGAAACCTATAAGCGCGATATATAATTACTTAAAGATTAACTCTAGAATAGAATAATAATAAAAAAAGAATAATAAAAAATAGTACTTAATTATTATACCCCCTTATTATATAATAATATTAAATAGATAATAATCCTAGCCTAAATAATAAATAATAGACTATCTTAGACTTAGAAGAAAGGGCTCTTTTTAGGAGATAATAAAAGGCTAGACCCTAAGAATTAAGGATATTATAAAATATTATAATTATTATATATCTTTTATAATTATAAACTCTATATATTAAGGAAAGGAATATATTAAGCTTATTTAATATAAGGATACCTAGAATAAATTATTAATAACCTTTATAAAGTTAATAAAATAATATATTTTTAAATAATAATAAGCGAACCCTTTATTAGTTATATTATACTTAAATAATTACTTAAGTACCTAGAGAAATATATATACTATTCGGTATAGTAAAAGGACTATTTATTAAAAGAATACCTAGTTTATATAAAGTAAAAGCTATTTAATTAATATAGGACTAGAGAATAATAATAATAATACTAAAATAAGTAACTATATATAAAAAAAGAAAAAAAAGAGGTATATAAGGAATAATAACTTTATATAAATACTATTATATTAGAAGAATATAGAATAATATATAAATACTAGTACTATAAATACCCGGACTATATATTAATAAAGGTATATAAATAAAAGAATACTTTTTATAAGGGATATTATAAATATAGATAAGTATACCTAATAAACTACTTAGACTTATATACTAGCGACTATATATATAACCCCGAAGATAATTAAATTAATATAGAATATTACCTAATAAAAAACTACTAATATTACTTATAAAAAGGGTATAAGATAATAAATAAAACCTAAAGACCCTTTACTTAGCTAAGATAGCTAGAGGCTAGAAAATAATCTTAGAAGTCTAGATATATAGGTATTATTTATAAGTACTATTAAATAATAGAGCGATAGGAAACTATATCTTATTAATAGTAATTAATTAATACTAGTTACTATAGAATTAGAAGGCTCTACTTTATAGGCTTTTTAATATTAAAGGATAAATATTTAATTATAATAGTAGAACTATCGATCGCGAGACTAATTAATTCGATATTTTAATATAAGGATATTATAAATAAATTATCTTCGATATTATAAACCTATATAAGTATAATATAATTTTAGGTTACCTATAGTTAATAAGGAGTAACCTAGTAGTCGATTAATATATAGGCTAATTAGTATAAATAGATATAATAACGCGATAATTATTATTTAATTAGATAAAATAAATAAATATTTATAATAACTTAGTTATTAAAGAAGCTATATTAGTAAGCAATAAGTAAGTTAATAAGGTAAAAGAAGCTAATATATTAATTAAGAAAGCTCTATAATTAAGAATAAGATATAAATAAAATAAATACTATAAGCGTATTATCGCTAATATTATCTAGAAAATATATAAAATAAACTAAGCTTTATAAAAAGAATAAAAAGAAAAACGTATTATAAAAGAAGAATATATAAAGAATATTTTATAAGAATATTAGAAATATAATAAATTATTTAATAAAATACTTAAAATTAGATTATTATAATATAATTAATAAAATTATAAAATCTATCTTAAAAAAGGAACCTTAATTAAGTTTTATTAATTCTATAACCTTAATAAAAAATAACTTAAAGTATTATAAGAATATATTAATAAAATATTATAAAAAAGCTATATTTAGACTTTAAAATTAAAAGTAGGCTACCTTATTATATTTATACCTAAGAAAAATAAAAAGCTATAATTAGTTATAAACTATTATTAATTAAATAAGATTATAATTAAGGATAGAATACCCTTATTATTTATTAATAAGCTTAAGGATAGGCTTTATAATAAAAAATAGTTTATCGCTCTTAACTTTAAAAAAGTTTATAACCTTATTTAAATAAAAAAAAGAAATAAATAGAAAATAGCCTTTTATACTAAACTTAATTTATTTAAGTACCTAGTAATATTATTTAGCCTTATTAATATTCTCGCTATATTTTAATAAATAATTAATAATATACTTAAGGAGTACTTAAATATTTTTATTATAATATACTTAAATAATATCTTAATCTTCTTAAATACCCTTGAAGAATATAAAGAATATATCTATAAAGTACTATAAATACTATAAAATATAAACCTCTTAATAAACCTAAAAAAGATTATATTTTATATATAAAAAATAGTTTTTTTAGGATATATAATTAGACCTAATAAAATCCTAATAGAATAAATAAAAATTAATATAATTAAAGAATAGCTAATATTAATAATACTTAAAGAAATATAAGCCTTTATAGGCTTTATAAATTATTATTAATACTTTATTTATAACTTTAATAAGATTATAGTACTACTTATTAGATTTATAAAAAATAAGGGTAAATTCTAATAAAAAAAAGAATAATAAAAAGTATTTAAAATTATATAAGATAGTATCCTCTTAAATACTATCCTTATAATTTATAACCCTAAATACCCTCTAGAATTAGAAATAAATATATCGGATTATATTATAAGAGTATAGATTAAATAGAAAAATAATAATAATAATATCTATTTAATCGCTTTTTTCTTAAAGAAATTCTATAATATAGAATTAAACTATTTAATTTATAATAAAGAATTCCTCGTTATTATCTCTATAATTAAGGAATTTAAGTATTATATACTAGGGACTAAGTTTAAGACTAAGGTTTATACTAATTATAAAAATATTGCCTATTTCGCGATTATATATAAACTTAGTATATAATAAATATATTATACTAAGTTCTTTATAAACTATAATATTAAAATTATTTATTAAAAGGGATTAGAAAATAACTAAATAGATATATTTAGCCGCTAATTAGACTATAATACTAGAGTACCTAAAGCTAAGGGATAGATACTTTAGTAAAATAAGGAAAAAAACTATATATAAATAGTACTTAATTTTCTATTATTTAGAGTAAAAATAGGTACTACTTATTATAATAAAATCCTATAATAAATATCTAGTAATAAACCTAAGACTTTAAAAAGATATATAATTAAACTAAAGAAAGTACTCTATAAGGATAGGATTATATAAATACCTTTATTATTATATAAAAAAATCCTTATAAATATTTATATATATCCTATAGTAGGATACTAAGGAGTTAGAAAGACTCTTAAATAAATTAAGTAAATATATAACTATCTAAGAATTAAAGTAAATATTATATATATTATTAGATAATATAAAGATTATATATATAATAAAGTTATATAATATAAACTTTATAAAGAATTAAAGCTATTACTAATGCTTTTAAAACTATAAGAATTAATAGTATTTAATTATATAATAAAGCTACTTAAATCTAAAGAACTAGGATCTAATATTAAATATAATAGTATATTTATTATTA
Organism: Emericellopsis terricola; assembly: GCA_027569275.1. Taxonomy (NCBI): domain Eukaryota; kingdom Fungi; phylum Ascomycota; class Sordariomycetes; order Hypocreales; family Bionectriaceae; genus Emericellopsis; species Emericellopsis terricola. The sequence goes on from JAPDEU010000025.1 coordinate 144,833, forward strand.
TAGATTAGATAAATAAATTTAGATATTTCCTACTATATTAAGAAATAATAGATATAAAAGTACTTATATATATAGTACTTAAATATATTATAGCTAATTATAGCTTTCTAGAAGAAATTATTTTAGATAAAAGAATAATATTTATTTTTAAATTCTAGTAAGCCTTAATAATATAACTTAGAATTAAGTATAAGTTTAATATAATATACTACCCTTAAATAGATAGATAAATAGAGAGATTAAACTAGATATTAGAATAATACTTATAGTACTATATTAACTATAAATAAGATAATTAGGTCTTGAAATTACTACTCGCTTAACTCGCTTATAATAGTATACTTATAGAATTAATAAAGATCTTATTATTCTATATAAACTATAGATATAAACCCGAGTTTAATAATAAAATATTAAGAGATAGATCTCTTATTAAAAAAGTAATACTTAAAATAAACTAACTATACTTATTATATAAATATATAAAAAAATAACTCGAATTTATATAAATATAAATATTAAAATACTATAACCTTAAAAGATTAAAAAAACTAATCTTTAGGAGGGGAGATATAGCCTACTTATTATATAAAAATTTTATAATAACTTAACCTTTATTAAAACTTAATTATAAAAAACTAGGATTATTTAAGATTAAAAAAGTTATCTTAGATATTAACTATAAACTCTTACTACCCTTAAGTATAAGGATATACCTAATCTTTTATATTTTATTATTTAAAAAGGTATTAAAAAATATAAAACTATAAATAGATATCGAAGTCTATAAAAAAGAATATAAACTAGAATAAATCCTCGATAAATAAGTTAAAAATAAAGAAGTATAGTATCTTATTAAATAGAAAGGCTATATAAATAACGAAAATATATAGGAACCTCCTAAATACTTTAAGAATTACTAATACCTTATATAGAGCTTTTACTAGCGGCTATAGCTCGTAGCGAAAGGGCTACGCCTGTAAACTTATTACCTAACCCTGAGCTCGCCTAGTCTAGATTATTTAGTAAACTAATAAAATATAAGTTACTCTCTAACTAATGCTTATAGCTATCTAAAGTATTTAATAACTCCGGAGGAGATAAGTAGTTAGGATCTTACGTCTCGGCCTCGTCCTCCTCTAAACTAGCTAAACTATAATATATAGAATCGTCGATACGCTCCTTTATATATTATTAAATTTTTTATATCTATATTAAATAATTAATAATAAAAGCTAACTTAGATTAAAGGCGAAGTAGTGCCTCTTTAGCTTATTCTTTATCCTTATTAAGCTTTTCGCGCTATTTAAGAAAATAATTAATTATATATATAAATAAATATATCTTAAATATAAAAACACTTACTTATATAATAACGTAATAAATATCCTATTATATAAATAACTACGACGAATATACTCGCTATATTTTAATAACCTATTATTAAAATAATAAAGCTTCTTATTCTTAAAATAATAAGTATAAGGTATATCGGCGTCTACTCTATTATAGGCAATAATATATACTAACTAATAATATTCGCGAGTTTTGCGAGTAGAATTAGAGGATTGACTAGATATAGTATTAATATAAATAAAGAAGGAAGTTAAGGAACTCACGATAAATAGGACTAATAGTAGTTTTAACTAATTCTAGGATAGAATTACTAGAGGGGAGATATTATATTACGACCCGATATACAACTATATGCGCCTCTTATATACCCCCTACTTTTCCTCTAATCACTAACTACTCGCAATATAGCTTACTACTATACTATAAGCTATCCGTAATATAAGGATCACTACCTTACTATAAGCTAATATTCTAATATTATATTTAGCTTACTAGCTTACTACTACCCTATAAGCCTTTATATTTACTTATAGTATATAGGAAGCTATGCTTTACTATAGTTAGTCTTTACCTAGCTCCCTAACTATTAATATAATAATTAACGCTTAGATTACTACTATCTTTATATATTAACTATAACCCGACCGCTTAAGTCTACAATAACCTAGTATACTTAGTTTATAAACTAACTTTAGTCTACCTACCCTATAGCTAGCCTGACCCGAACGTTATAATACTACGACGATATATACCTAATCTATAAAGATAGTAAGGATAACGTAGGATAGTTCCCTAAAGAACCACGATAACGCACTATCGCTATAATACGCAAGGTTACTATAGGGCTAAAAAGGCACCCTAATATTATAGATAAATCGCTAAATAAGTCTAGTAATATTGCGTTACTTAATAGCAAAGAAACCTATAAGCGCGATATATAATTACTCAAGGATCGACTTTAGAATAAAATAATAATAAAAGAAAAATAGCAAAAAGTAGTACTTAATTATTATACCCCCCTGCTATATAATAATACTAAATAGATAATAATCCTAGCCTAAGTAATAAGTAATAGACTATCCTAGACTTAGGAGAAAGGACTTATCCCTAGAGATAATAAAAAACTAGACCCTAAAAATCTAGGTTATTATAAAATATTATAGTTATTATATATTTTCTATAACTATAAGCTCTATATATTAAAGAAGGGAATATATTAAGCTTATTTAGTATAAGGGTACCTAAAATAGATTATTAATAACCTTTATAAAGTTAATAAAATAGTATATTTTTAAGTAATAATAAGCGAACCCTTTATTAGTTATATTATATTTAAATAATCGCTAAAGTACCCGGAGAAATATATATACTATTTAGTATAGTAAAAGGACTACTTATTAATAGAATATCTAGTTTATATAAAATATAAACTATTTAACTAGTATAGGACTAGAGAATAATAATAATAATATTAAAATAAATAATTATATATAAAAAAAGAAAAGAAAAATATATATAAGGAGCAATAGATCTATACTATAGATATTATTATATTAAAAGAATATAAGATAATATATAGATACTAATACTATAAATATCCGGATTATATATTAATAAATATATATAAATAAAAGAAGATACTCTATAAGGGATATTATAAATATAGATAGGTATACCTAATAAACTACCTAAGCTTATATAATAATGACTATATATATAACCCCGAGGATAATTAAATTAATATAGAATACTACCCGGTAAAAAACTACTAATATCGCTTATAAAAAGAGCATAAGATAACGAGGAAAACCTAAAGACCCTCTACTTAATCGAGATAGCTAGAGGCTAGAAAATAGTCTTAGAAGTCTAGATATATAGGTATTGCTTATAAGCATTATTAGATAATAAAGCAATAAAAAACTATATCTTATTAATAATAATTAATTAGTACTAGCTACTATAGAATTAAAAAGCTCTATTTTATAGGCTTTTTAATATTAAAGGATAAATATTTAATTATAATAATAGAACTATTAATTATAAGACTAATTAATTTAATATTTTAATATAAAAATATTATAAAGAAATTATTTTTAATATTATAGACCTATATAAATATAATATAATTTTAGGTTACTTATAATTAATAAGAAATAACCCGGTAATTAATTAGTATATAAGCTAATTAATATAGATAGATATAATAATATAATAATTATTATTTAATTAGAAAGAATAAATAAATATTTATAATAACTTAGTTACTAAAGAAGCTATATTAATAAGTAATAAGTAAGTTAGAAAGGCAAAAAAAGCTAATATATTAACTAAGAAAGCTTTATAATTAAGAATAAAATATAAATAAAATAAATACTATAAATATATTATTACTAATATTATTTAGAAAATATATAAAATAAACTAAGCTTTATAAGAAAAAAAGAAAGAAAAACTTATTATAAAAGAAAAATATATAAAGAATATTTTATAAGAATACTAGAAATATAGTAAGTTATTTAATAAAATACTTAAAATTAGATTATTATAATATAGCTAATAGGATTATAAAATCTATCTTAAAGAAGGAACCTTAACTAAGTTCTACTAACTCTATAATCTTAATAAAAAGTAACTTAAAGTATTATAAGAATATATTAATAAAATATTATAAAAAGGCTATATTTAGACTTTTAAATTAAAGGCGGGCTACCTTATTATATTTATTCCTAAGAAGAATAAGAAGCTATAACTAATTATAGACTATTATTAATTAAATAAAATTATAATTAAAGATAGAATACCCTTATTATTTATTAATAAGTTTAAGGATAGGCTTTATAATAAGAAATAGTTTATTATTCTTAACCTTAAAAGAGCTTATAATTTTATCTAAATAAAGAAAAGAAATAAATAAAAAATAGCTTTTTATACTAAACTTAGTTTATTTAAGTACCTAATAATATTATTTAATCTTATTAATACCTTTATTATTTTTTAATAAATAATTAATAATATACTTAGGGAGTACTTAGATATCTTTATTATAGTATACTTAGATAATATCCTAATCTTTTTAAATACTCTTAAAGAATATAAGGAATATATTTATAAAGTACTATAAATACTATAAAATATAAACCTCTTAATAGACCTAAAAAAGACTATATTTTATATATAAAAAATAATCTTCTTAAGATATATAATTAGACTTAATAAAATCTTAATAAAATAAATAAAGATTAATATAATTAAAGAATAACTAATATTAATAATACTTAAAGAAATATAAGCCTTTATAAGCTTTATAAACTATTATTAATATTTTATCCGCGACTTTAGTAAAATTATAATACTATTTATTAGACTTATAAAAAGTAAAGAAGAATTCTAATAAAAAAAAGAATAATAAGAAGTATTTAAAACTATATAAAATAGTATTCTATTAAATACTATATTTATAACTTATAACCTTAAAAGATTATTAGAATTAGAAATAAATATATCGGATTATACTATAGGAGTATAAATTAATTAAAAAAATAATAATAATAATATTTATTTAATTACCTTTTTCTTAAAGAAATTCTATAGTATAGAATTAAACTACCTTATCTATAATAAAGAATTCCTTATAATTATCTCTATAATTAAGGAATTTAAGTATTATATATTAGGGACTAAGTTTAAAATTAAAGTTTATATTAATTATAAAAATATCGCCTATTTCGCGATAATATATAAACTTAGCGTATAATAGATATACTATATTAAGTTCTTTATAGACTATAATATTAAAATTATTTATTAAAAGGGATCGGAGAATAGCTAAATAGATATACTTAGCCGCCGACTAGACTATAATACTAGAGTACCTAAAGCTAAGGGATAAATACTTTAGTAAAATAAAGAAAAAAACTATATATAAATAGTACTTAATTTTCTATTATTTAGAGTAAAAGTAGATACTATTTATTATAATAAAATCCTATAATAAATATCTAATAATAAACCTAAGACCCTAGAAGAATATATAACTAATTTAAGAAAGGTACCCTATAAAAATAAGATTATATAGATACCTTTATTATTATATAAGGAAATCTTTATAAATATTTATATATATCCTATAGTAGGATATTAAGGAGTTAGAAAGATTTTTAAATAAATTAAGTAAATATATAATTATCTAAGAATTAAAGCAGATATTATATATATTATTAGATAATATAAAGATTATATATATAATAAGGCTATATAATATAAACTTTATAAAGAATTAAAGCTATTATTAATACTTTTAAGACTATAGGAATTAATAGTATTTAATTATATAATAAAGCTATCTAAATCTAAGGAACTAGGATCTAATATTAAATATAATAATATATTTATTATTATAGACTAAATAAATAAATTTAGATATTTCTTATTATATTAAGAAACGATAGATATAGAAATACTTATATATATAATACTTAAGTATATTATAGCTAACTATAGCCTTCTAGAAGAAATTATTTTAGATAAAGGAATAATATTTATTTTTAAGTTCTAGTAAGCCTTAATAATATAACTTAGAACTAAGTATAAGCTTAATATAGTATACTACCCTTAAATAGATAGATAAATAAAGAGATTAAACTAAATATTAGAATAATACTTATAATACTATATTAATTATAAATAAAATAATTAAGTCTTAAAATTATTACTCGCCTAACTTGCTTATAATAGTATACCTATAGAATTAATAAAGATCTTATTATTTTATATAAACTATAAATATAAACCTAAGTTTAATAATAAAACCTTAAGAGATAGACCTCTTATTAAAAAAGTAATACTTAAAGTAGACTAATTATACTTATTATATAAATATATAAAAAAATAGCTTAAATTTATATAAGTATAAATATTAAAATACTATAACCTTAAAAGATTGAAAAGACCGATCTTTAAGAGAAAAGATATAGCCTACCTATTATATAAAAATTTTATAATAATATAACCTTTATTAAAGCTTAATTATAAAAAATTAGGATTATTTAAGATCGAAAAAGTTATTTTAGATATTAACTATAAACTCTCGCTACTTTTAAGTATAAGGATATACCCTATTTTTTATATTTTATTATTTAAGAAAGTATTAAAAAATATAAAAATATAAATAAATATTAAAGTCTATAAAAAAGAGTATAAACTAGAATAAATTATCGATAAATAAACTAAAGATAAAGAAGTCTAATACCTTATTAAATAAAAAGGCTAGTTAATAAGCGAGAATATATAAGAACCCCTTAAATACCTAAAGAATTATTAATAGCTACTTTATTAGTACTATTAGCGGGAAAAATATCGAGTATTATACTTTAATTAATAATATTAAAAGCATGTATCTCCTAGATATAACCGATAGCCTATTACTCTTTAAGGATAGCCTCTTCTTAGGAACGAATCCTATCCTCTTTATTTAATTTATATATATTATATATAATTAACTCTAATATTTAGTTATAAATTAGCTCGCGCTAATAATATAAATATTATATACGCTTAAGAGCCTCCTAAAGCTCCCTCTTAGATTTTTCTAAATCTACTTTTACTTATTTTTACTTAAATATTATATATATTATTAGGTAATATAATTAGTATATATTATATTACTAGAAGTAATATAACTCACGATATAACGCTATACTTATACTATTATAAGTCTTCCTAAGCTTAATATACGAAATATAATAATATAAATTATCGCTTATTTAGTATATATACTTTATACAATAATAGCGAGTATAAGGTATCTTACTTTTAATATTATTAAGTTAAATAGCTTTAATTAAAGTAGTATAATATAAATTATTTCTATCCTTATAAGAATAGCGATATTTCTATATATAATTAAATATAATAAAAAGGGAGAGTTATTAAGTATAACTTATAAGGGTAATTAATAGGTTTTAATTAATTCTAGGATAGAATTACTAGAGGGGAGATATTATATTATAACCTAATATATAACTATATATACCTTTTATATACCCCCTACTTTTTCCTCTAATTATATTACGAACTAATACTATACCTAATAGTCGACTATAGGCGCACGATACTAACTAGCGACTATACCCTAAGACGCTTATAGATAATAATTAACTATCGTCGACTATAACTTACTTACTTAGTATATAGGAAGCTATACTTTACTATAGTTAATCTTTATCTAGCTCTTTAACTATTAATATAATAATTAACGCTTAGATTGCTACTATCTTTATATATCGACTATAACCCGACCGCTTAAGTCTACGATAACCTAGTATACTTAGTTTATAAACCGACTTTAGCCTACCTACCCTGTAGCTAGTCTAACCCGAATGTTATACTACTATAGAATTAGAAAGATCTACTTTATAGGCTTTTTAATATAGAAGGGCAAACTTTTAATTATAATAATAGAACTATCGACTATAAGACTAATTAATTTAATATTTTAATATAAAAATATTATAAAATAATTATCTTTAATATTATAGACTTATATAAATATAATATAATTTTAAGTTACCTATAGTTAATAAGAAATAACCTAATAATTAATTAATATATAGGCTAGTTAGTATAAATAAATATAATAATATAATAGTTATTATTTAGCTAGAAAAAATAAATAAATATTTATAATAGTTTAATTATTAAAAAAACTATAATAATAAATAATAAGTAAATTAGAAAAATAAGAAATATTAATATATTAATTAAAAAGGCTTTATAACTAGGACTATAATATAAATAGAATAAATATTATAAATATATTATTATTAATATTATTTAAAAAATATATATAATAAATTAAGCTTTATAAAAAAAATAAAAAAAAAAACCTATTATTAAAAAAGAATAAATAAAGAATATCCTATAAAAATACTAGAAATATATAAGATTATTTAATAAAATATTAAAAACTAGACTTTTATAATATAATTAATAAAATTATAAAATCTATCTTAAAGAAGGAACCTTAATTAAGTTCTATTAATTCTATAACCTTAATAAGAAGTAACTTAAAGTATTATAAAAATATATTAATAAAATATTATAAAAAAGCTATATTTAGACTTTAAAATTAAAGGTAAGCTATCTTATTATATTTATACCTAAAAAAAATAAAAAACTATAACTAGTTATAAATTATTAATAACTAAATAATATTATAATAAAAGATAGGATATTTTTATTATTTATTAATAAGCTTAAGGATAGGCTTTATAATAAAAAATAGTTTACTATTTTTAATCTTAAAAAAGCCTATAATTTTATTTAAATAAAAAAAAAATAAATAAAAAATAGCTTTTTATACTAAACTTAGTTTATTTAAGTACTTAATAATATTATTTAGCCTTATTAATATTCTTATTATTTTTTAATAAATAATTAATAATATACTTAAAGAGTACTTAAATATCTTTATTATAATATACTTAAATAATATCTTAATTTTTTTAAATACTCTTAAAAAATATAAAGAATATATTTATAAAGTATTAAAAATATTATAAGATATAAACCTCTTAATAAACCTAAAGAAGACTATATTTTATATATAAAAAATAGTCTTTTTAAGATATATAATTAAACCTAATAAAATCTTAATAAAGTAAATAAAGATTAATATAATTAAAGAATAATTAATATTAATAATATTTAAAAAAGTATAAGCCTTTATAAGCTTTATAAATTATTATTAATACTTTATTTATAACTTTAGTAAAATTATAGTATTATTTATAGGATTTATAAAAAATAAAAAAAAATTCTAATAAAAAAAAGAATAATAAGAAATATTTAAAGCTATATAAAATAGTATTTTTTTAAATATTATTTTTATAACTTATAATCTTAAGAAATTACTAGAATTAGAAATAAATATATTAGATTATACTATAAGAATATAAATTAAATAAAAAAATAATAATAATAATATATATTTAATTACTTTTTTTTTAAAGAAATTCTATAGTATAAAATTAAACTACTTTATCTATAATAAAGAATTCCTCGCTATTATCTTTATAATTAAAGAATTTAAGTATTATATATTAAGAACTAAGTTTAAAACTAAGGTCTATATTAATTATAAAAATATTATTTATTTTATAATAATATATAAACTTAATATATAATAAATATATTATATTAAGTTCTTTATAAACTATAATATTAAAATTATTTATTAAAAAAGATTAAAAAATAACTATATAGATATACTTAATTATTAATTAGATTATAATATTAAAGTATTTAAATCTAAGGGATAGATACTTTAATAAAATAATTAAAAAAACTATATATAAATAATACTTAATTTTTTATTATTTAGAGTAAAAGTAAATACTATTTATTATAATAAAATCCTATAATAAATATTTAATAATAAACCTAAGATTTTAAAAAAATATATAATTAAATTAAAAAAAGTACCCTATAAAAATAAGATTATATAAATACTTTTATTATTATATAATAAAATCTTTATAAATATTTATATATATTTTATAATAAAATATTAAGGAATTAAAAAGACTTTTAAATAAATTAAATAAATATATAATTATTTAAGAATTAAAATAAATATTATATATATTATTAAATAATATAAAAACTATATATATAGTAAGGTTATATAATATAAGCTTTATAAAGAATTAAAGCTATTATTAATACCTTTATAATTATAAGAATTAATAGCTTTTAATTATATTATAAAGCTACCTAAATTTAAAAAACTAAGATCTAATATTAAATATAATAATATATTTATTATTATAGACTAAATAAATAAATTTAGATATTTCTTATTATATTAAGAAATAATAAATATAGAAATACTTATATATATAGTACTTAAATATATTATTATTAATTATAGCTTTTTAAAAAAAATTATCTTAAATAAAGAAATAATATTTATTTTTAAATTTTAATAAGCTTTAATAATATAACTTAGAACTAAGTATAAACTTAGTATAGTATACTACCCTTAAATAAATAGATAAATAAAGAGACTAAATTAAATACTAGAATAATACTTATAGTACTATATTAATTATAAATAAAATAATTAAGTCTTAAAACTATTACTCGCCTAACTCGCTTATAATAGTATACTTATAGAATTAATAAAGATCTTATTATTTTATATAAATTATAGATATAAACCTAAATTTAATAATAAAATATTAAAAAAAAGACCTTTTATTAAAAAGGTAATACTTAAAATAAACTAATTATACTTATTATATAAATATATAAAAAAATAACTTAAATTTATATAAATATAAATATTAAAATATTATAACCTTAAAAAATTAAAAAGACCGATCTTTAGAAAGGGAGATATAGCTTATTTATTATATAAAAACTTTATAATAACTCGATTTTTATTAAAACTTAATTATAAAAAACTAGGATTATTTAAAATTAAAAAAATTATCTTAAATACTAATTATAAATTATTATTATTTTTAAGTATAAAAATATACCTAATTTTTTATATATTATTATTTAAAAAAGTACCTAAAAATATAAAAATAAATTATATACTAGAAGTTCTTAAAGAACTTTATAAACTAGAATAAATTATCGATAAATAAGTTATAGATAAAAAAACTAGATACTTAGTAAAATAAAAAGGCTATATAAATAGCGAAAATATATAAGAACCCTCTAAGTATTTAAAAGACTACTAAAACCTAATTTAATAGTTTTATTAGTTTAACTAGAAGTATAAATATATTATAAAATAAATATAATAAAATCCTCTATAAATAAAGGTTTTAGTAGACTATCCTTAAAATACTTTACCTAATTATTTATAAACGCTAGAGTTATTAGACTATTAGTAGAAAAATAAGTAGCGAACCTTAAGGCCTTTATTTATTAAGTATTCTTATATTTAGCCTCCTTATACTTTACCTATTCTAACTCTTTTATACTATTAATACTATAAGCTATTATATATATTATCTTTTTAAACTAAAATTTCTTTTATTTTTATAAATATTCTATCTTAAAATCTAGTATATAATAAGCCTCCTTTACTTTCTCTAGTTTAGATTTAAAATAATTATATTATATAATAATATAATATAATTATATAAGAAAAAGCGCTTTAATATTATAATATAATAAATTAAGCTATATATACTTAAAATAATAAGATAAATTACTCTTAAAAATAATATATTTATAATTATTCTATTTATAAGTAGAATATAAACTCTTTATACTTATAGAATTTATAAAAATAACTTTAAATAAGGCGTTATATTATTTAGTCTTTTAAAAATAAGGATTATAAGTTTTTAAAATATAGTCTAGTATCTTAATTAATTAATATAAGAATAAGGAATAAAAAGCTAGGGAATATATACTATATAGACTAATAGGGTTTTAATTAATTCTAGGATAGAATTATTAGAGGGGAGATATTATACTATAACCCGATATATAGCCGCCTATATAGGTATATAGGCCGTATATAATATAATATATACCCTATTATTTTTACCTAATTATAATAGGATTATATTTATAATAATATAATCTAGGCTTATCTTACTTATTTAATAATTCTTATAATCCTTATAATATTATTATTATAATAAGATAATCCTATAAGTATATAAAAAGTAATACTTTATTATAATTAGTCTTTACCTAGCTTAATAATTATTAATATAATAGTTAATACTTAGATTACTACTATCTCTATATATTAACTATAACCCGACCGCTTAAGTCTATAATAACCTAGTATACTTAGTTTATAAACCGACTTTAGTCTATCTACCCGGTAGCTAGCCTGACCCGAACGTTATAATTAAGAAGGACTATTAGTATCTATATAATATAAGTAATATAGCTACTTCTTTAGATTTATTAGATTTAGCTATTAAGGCTACTTAAAGCTAAGTTCGCGAGTTAGTATTACTAAACCTTATTAAATCTATACCTCGTTATCTATAGGCTATTATTAATATATAAAGCTAGTATATAAAATATTAATTATATTAATCTAACCGCTGCGAATTAGACTATCTAATTATATAATTTAATTATAAATAGCTTTAAAATTAAAAAAGTTATCATACTATTACTTAATAGGGCATATATATAATACTTTATAGTATTACGACTGGATTGTTTTTTTTTAGTCCCTACTATACCGACCATAGATCGAATGCCTCACGACCACGACTTTTGCATTCTTCATCACCGTGATGTAGATGGCATGGACGGTGCCCAGCCATTGATCTCTGGACAAAGATTTGCACCTTTAACGTTGGCAAGCGTATCAAAATTTCTGCGTCATCCATCAAACCGCACCCACATTCCGGCATCCAATTCTGCGCAATGACATGGCGATTTGCCTGGTTCGGTCATGTGACGGAACAGTGCCATCGGGTCACAGTCGATCTACACTGAATTTCAGATTACCGCATTCAGAGCTGTCAACGCGGCTGGATCTCTTAGCGTCGCAACCTTAAATCCCACATGGTCGCCGAGAGTCTTCCCAACGGGCCAAGCCCTGCCAGCGCCCGTCGTTGCCGGCTGTCTGGGACCGTTGCCTGATCCGACACGCTGGATCCCCCCATGATCAACATGGAAGGCTTTCGGTCTCCTGCGAGCGAGTGCGATTTCGTGGGCCGCACGTACATCGATAGGTCCAGTCCATAGAGTTGGGCCCATCCCGCCTCTCCCGCTCAGCCTTGACTCAAGCCACACGTTCGAGACCCGCCCCCATTGTCGAGAGCAGGGTTCTGGAGCGCGCGGGCAAAAGTCGATTCGGGGAGTAAACTTGTTCATAGGGATCGTGGCGTGGTCATGCCATACTGCGTACAGCTCACTACGTACAGCTCTACAGCTCACCGTCGTACGACGTTCTTTCCGCCGCTGACTCGCAAAGAGTACACTGCCGCGCCCACGCTTCCTCCTTCGCGCGTGGCACGCATTGCGGCGCGATGGCGCAGGCTTTTTCTTCGCAGACTTAATCTCGGCGAAGCTCTCCCCATTCTTTGAGCCGTACATTGTACATCATTCATGTCAGACACCATGCGCAATGAGGGCCGCCCACCTGGTCCTCGCCGTACGTCGCTCCAATGCGGACGCCCGAGACGAATACCCTGGCGCGTTCCAGCCGCCGCCCGGTGCCACCGCTAACCTCGACAATCCCCCCGATGCGGGAAGAGTACTGAATATTGCCTTTTTGGCTGTATGCACCGGCCTGATAACCATCTTCTTTGCGATACGGGCTTGGGTGAAGTTGAGGGTGACGAGGAATGTCCTGATCGAAGACATTATGTGCCTCGCGGCCTGGGCATCCACCGTCACTTACGCTGGGGCAAGCTTCATGGGTGTGTAGGCTCTGGTCTCAACGTGTCCTGCGAGGGCAGGGCACTCGAGCTAACGTCGTCAGTGATCGACTCGGGGGGAGGCCAACACGCTTGGGACATTACCACGTCGCAGTACGAAGACGTGCTCAAGTGGCTCTACGCCAGCACGGTCATCTACTGCCCAGCCGCCTTCTTTGTCAAGGCGACGCTCCTCCTCCTCATTGCGCGCGTGTACGCCGTCGAGCGCGCGGTAGCACGCGCCACGTACATTTTCATCTGGTGCCTGCTCATCGTCTACATCCCCATCCAAGTCCTCAAGGTCATCATCTGCAACCCGATCAACTCCTTCTGGGAGCAAGAGATTGACGGCACGTGTCTGCCGCAGCGGAAAATCTTCCTCGTGGACTCGTCCGTGGCCATCGTCTCCGATCTGGTCATCCTGGTGATTCCCATCGTCATGACCGTGCGGCTTCGCATGAGCGTGGCCAAGAAGATCAAAATCATGTGCCTGCTCGGGGCGGGCGGTGTGGCGACGGCCGTGACCGTCTGGAGACTGGTCAAGGTGATCGACTTTCAGACCACCACCAACCCCACGGCCGCCTGGGTGCTCCTCAACATCCTGACGTGAGTACCCGTCCCATTGTCCGTGGTCCCCCCGCGTCTCCTCTGACACAGATATCGCAGCATGCTCGAGCTGAGCATTGGCCTGGTGTGCTCGTGCCTGCCGTCTGTCAACCTCCTCGTCGAACGACGACGGCGTCCCGCCCAAGTGGCCAACCCGCCATGCATGCCTCCCCGCGGGCGACGACGGCCGTGGACTCGGTGGAAGAACAATGGGGCTGCGCCAGATATGTCCGAGCTACGCAAGGCTAAAGTACCCACGCCGTGGCTGACCACTTTTTCAGAGCCAGGCCAGACGGTGACACTGGACCTTGACCGCGAACTGGCTCTGTTCACGGGCAGTGCGTCCAACGACACGGACGAGGCGAAGACGCCCGATGCGCTGTTTGTCACGCGGCGCGCCGCGTCGCTCGACGGGCAGCAGGAGGGCTGGCTCGGCATCGAGGCGCTCCCGCCTGCCGTGACGGCTGGCCAGTCCAACACCACGCATCGCGACAGGACGATTGACTGGGAACTCGCCAAGATGTCACGCAACCGGCCATGGGAGCGCATCTGGGACGGCAGCCCCAATGCGAAAAGCCATGGCTGAGGGAATATGCACAAGATGCGCACAAATTCGTTTCCAAAGCAACAAGACGTCAAAAGGACTCGAAAACGAGGCTGGCAAATACGCATGGGCCACGTGAGGCCATTGGTGTGGTGCAGCGAACCCAGATCCTTCCAGCGCGGGCTTCGTGGCTGAACGCGAGGGCATTACCCAGCAAGAATCTGCGCATGGCTGTGGAGGAGCAAAGAGGCATTTCGACCCGCGCAACGCTGCAGTTGTTGGTCATCCTCACCGTCAACGCATCGCGGCCCTGTCCGTGTCCCTTGATGGGCAGCGTTGTCATCCCGCGCGGGGGCAGCACGAGGACCCTGATAGTCAACTCCATTGACTGTTGGGCTGCCAAGTCTCCATCCTCGGAGTCAATTGAGCCACTCAGAAACAAAACAAATCGATGGCCCTGTTTGTTTCCTGTGGGCTAGCGACTGTGCGCACGGCAGGGACAGGGTTCGGGGCCCACGACGATCCAACCGCGCTCACGAGAACATGTACGCTGCCGAGTACAACCCTGTTTGGCACAACGGTGGCCAGGAAGAGAGACGAGAGGGGAAGTGATGTGAAAAGTCTGCTCTCGTTTTGGTGGTGGTGCAGCAGAATGGGGAACCAACGCAAGGCTGTGGATATGCTTTGATGGGCAGGCATAAAAGGCTGGCCTCGCACCTCTCTTTCATGTCTCGTGCACTCCTCTCTTCAACCGACGCAGCAGAAACCAGTCAGCCTCGACTCTCGTCCCAACAGTCCATCAAGATGAAGTTCCAAACTGCCCTGTTCTTGGCGGCCGCGGCCTCAGCCTCGCCTCTGCTCCCCCGCCAGGCTCCCACCTCGGTCCTGCCCAGCGGCCCCGAGACCAGCACCGAGCCCAAGACTGTCTACAACTGGGCAGAGGGCTGGCACAACGAGTTCCCCATCCATCAGTCTTGCAATGCCACCCAGACACACGCGCTCAAGACTGGCCTGGACGAGCTCGTGCAGCTGGCCCAGCACGCCCGCGACCACATCCTCCGGTTCGGCCACAAGAGCCAGTTTGTGCAGAGGTACTTTGGCAACTCTTCGACTGCCGTGCCTATCGGCTGGTTTGACCGCATTGTGGCCGCCGACAAGTCGCCCATGACCTTCCGATGCGACGACCCCGATGGTGTCTGCGCCTCCATGCCGAGTAAGTTGAGACAAGACTGGGCCAGGCGGACACGAGACTAACACATCACAGCCTGGGGCGGTCACTGGCGCGGTGAGAATGCGACCGAGGACACCGTCCTCTGCGAACGGTCCTTCCTCTACCGCAAGAACCTTCACGACGTCTGCGCCCAGGGGTACGAGGTGGCCAACTCGCCCCTCAACACCTACTGGGCCGTCGACCTGATGCACCGCGTGCTCCACGTGCCCACCATCTCCGAGGACCGCGTCCACCACTACTCGGACGGCTACGCGGGCGCTATGCAGCTGGCCAAGGCGCAGCCTGAGCTGACCGCCTACGACTCGGACGTGCTGCAAATGTTCGCCATTGACGTGTACGCCTACGACATTGCCGTCCCCGGCGTCGGCTGCACCGGTGAGCCGGCGGAGACAGAGGCTGCCTCGGCATCCAGCACCACCGCGACCAGCACCACCATGACGAGCACCACCATGACCAGTGCGACCGCGACGGCCACTGCTGACGCGTCGGACGATGCTGGCGACGCCGGAGGCGACAACTGCCACACCCACGCGGACGGCACCGAACACTGCACTTAATGATTGAACATTTGCCGTCCGTGGAGTCGTTGAGATTCACACTGGCGGTATAATGGGTAATGAGTCTAATGACGGCCACGACCGGTGGGTACATGGACATTGGTAGATAGTAAAGTTAGGCTGTCCTGGTGTTCCAGTCGCTCGGCACGTACGGGCATTGGGTGGAGAGATCAACGCGTCGCAACCCGGGGCAGCAACGACAAAATAGATGGCATGTCGCAAAATTCTTTGCAAAATGGACTCGGTGTTTCATTGATCCAGTTCTGACGAGCGTGAAGTCATTCAGCAACTCAACCCAACGTGGAGCCGCCCCTGTTCGCCCTTGGCCAAAGTGACGTCAGGACTTGTCCAAGCAACTTGAGGAAAGATACTTGAAGCTGCCTTGACACAGAAATAATCTTACGTCCCGCAGTAGGATGTGGCATCGTCAAGCCACTCGTCCTTTGCAGCGTGCTCACCGAAGCATGGGCGTGACCACGGTCTCGCCAACATCCAGCGTCGCCGCCTCTCACTGCACACCGCCACCTTCATGCGCCCAGGCAAGCTCATTCCACGCCATCTATCCGCAACAAGTGTACGAGCGACGCGATGAGCACAAGCCCAACGTGACGCATCAGCAAGAGGATGAGCACTATGTTTTGACACTGTGGACGGACAAGCCCCATCATCAAGCCATGACGGCGCTTCGAAGACGGTGGTTCCCTCGAAAGCTGCTCAAAGTCAATGCGCACATTACCCTGTTCCACGCGCTGCCCGGGCCGAGACTACCGCAAGTCAAGGACGACATTGCGGCCGTGGCAAGTTCCACGTCCCCATTTAACTTGATCGCGAGCGGACATGACGCGTATCCCATGAGCAGAGGAGTGGGCATCATCATCTCAAAGCAAGCGCAGGATGTGGCGAGTGGGATCAGGGCGCAGCTCCGAGACCAATGGGCGACGTTTCTAAGCGACCAGGACAGACGCACGGGCTGGAAGGGCCACTATACGATCCTGAACAAAGAAGAGGATCAGGAGCGGGTGCGGCAGTGTCTCGACGAGGTCCAGCGTACTTTTACCGAGAGTCGCGGATTGGCAGAGGGCCTGATCCTCTGGAGATATGATCGCGGGTGGTGGCGGCAAGAGCAGACGTTCCGGTTTCGAGAGCAGGGTGCTGGTCACTGAAAAGAAAGAGAGGATGATAGACTGTAATCATTATGATATTAAGAAATAATGGATGGCCATCCAATGTGGAGGTTTTGTACCAATGAGATCTACAAGTGTATGTGTATGTTGTATGTGTGCGAAAACACTCAGAACAGTCACAAACTCCAGCGCGCCGCCTCTGCGTCGGGTATACATCTGTCTCCCTTATTCATGCTCATGCTCTTGCGCTCGTCATTGATGCTGGTGCGTAGCCGGGGGCGCCGAGGGGCCAGGTTGCCCTTGCATCTCTGAACGGGGCTGCTGTGGCGCGGACGCGTCCTGGCTGGGTGCGGTCACCTGGCTGGGCGCGTACTGTGCTTGTTGCGTGGCGTCTGACACGGGGCTAGGCGGGCTGGGCGAGACTCCGGGCCCAGGCGCTGTGGGAGGCTGCACGTACGCCTGCTGCGGGTATTGGGGATAGTACATGACCATGCCGGGGGGCGGGGATGGCATGCCAGGAGGAGGAGGAGGCATCCCCTTGAAGTCGCCCTGGGGCGGCGGGGGAGGCATGGAGCCGTCGGGCAAAGGGCCTGGGGCGTAGTAGATGTAGCCACCGGGCGGGGGAGGGCCGCCGGGGCCGCCGCTGGGGAAGGGCTGGCCCATGGGAGGCTGCATGGGGGCGGGCGGGTTGTTGTACAGCGGGTGCGCACCGAGCAGGTCGACGGGATAGCGATGGCGGAAGCCGTTCTTGAGCCACAGGCCCAGCGCCTTGCCGAAGCCCGTCTGCTTCCACTGCTGCTGGAGGGTCTTTTGCGTCTCGGCGTCGCGGGCAGGGCATTGGCGGGTGAAGCACAGCACGGGGAGGATGAGGAAGATCCAGCAGCAGGTACCGAATCGGAGGGCAAACCTGGAATCGTGTTAGCTACCATGATTGTGTCCAATGTGAGGGGAATCGGGGGAGGCTGCTCACTTTCCCATCATCATCCGACGGAACCAGAAGTAGTTCTCGAGGAAGCCGAGCAGGAAGATGCCGGGGAGGACGGCGGCGATGACGATGATGTAGACGCGCAGGGGCTGGTAATCCCAGAGGGAGTCGTAGTAGTCCCAGTCGTCGCCGGAGGAGGAGAAGCTGTCGTCGTCGTCCGAGTCGGAGGAGTCAGAGTCGTCCCAGTAGCCATAGTACGAGTCGTCGGTGGCTGTGGGGTTGCGGCAGTCGGAGATAAAGTAGGAGTAGATGTAGTCCGACTCAAGGTCGCTGGTCGTCGTGGGCACCAGGCTCTGGGGGACATAGGCGTCAATGTACGTGGCCTTGTCTCCGTCCATGTAGGTGTAGATGGATGTGCTGAGCGACTCGAAGCTGACGCCGGCGAGCACCTCGGTGGGGATGGCCAGGGTCGTCTGCGTGGTCACGGTGAACGGGGTGGGACACGACGTGGGCGCCGTGTACACGACCTGCTGCACGTAGTAGGTGGCCGGGCTGTCGTAGTCGTAGTCGTCGTAGGACGTCGAGGTCACAATCAGCTCCTCGTCGATCTTGGCCGGATCGACGAAGATGTGCACCACATCGAGCTCCTCGTAAAAGTCGGTCGAGGTCGACGTGAATGTCACGGCGTCCTCGCTCGGGACGTACGTCTTCTGGAGCCCATATGTGTACGTGTCCGTGTAGGTCTCATCGTAGTCGGTCCAGACAGTCGTCGTCTCGGACGCGACCACGTACGAGGTGACGGTCCATGGTGCGGCGGCTGTCGCGGGGAGGGCGAGCACGGCCGCAGCCGCGAGTTGACGTGTGAGACCCATCTTGAGTGTCTTGACGGCTCGTCGAGACACGGCCTGGTACGAACGTTGCGCGGGAGATTGTGATCAACGTGAAGACGGAGTGTGGACGGCTCGCGGGAGGGCGCGATCCTGGGTCTTATGTTTCCCTGAATCGTCGGTGCCGCCCAAGGCAGACGGCCCAGCGAGCCGACATGGCGAGAGCCTCCACGGGGACCTGCAGCTGGAAAAAAAAGCTCACACATGCTGTTGGCCGCCTAAACGAATCTCGTGAAATTGCATGCTGACGGTCAGGGGGGTCGTTTGGCCTTGGCACGGGCTGTGGCGCTCATTGCGGTGGGCAGACACATTAAAGCGGGAGAAAGGACAGGGAAGAGGGGCAGGCGGTGTGCGGCTCAAATTGTCCGCCGGCTAGTCGCGTAGCCAGGTGACTCACTAGCCGGGCGCGGCGCGACCATCTAGGCCCAGACTGGCAAGCGCCGGGCCAGGAGGCTCATCGCGACCAGTGGGAAGACGGGCCTTTGTTGATCCGCTCGCAATGCCATTGGGCCAATTACGCGTGAGATCAGCGCTTTGCCTGTCTTGGCCATAAGGCTGAATTGGACTTTGTGTTTGCTGCACTATTTTTGTTTCTCCACACGCCGCATCCCTGCGCGCGACTCCACCACCCTGCAAGAAATTCAGAGCACCAAAGTTTTGAGAGGCGCAGTCAAATGAGGCTCGTGTTGCACCTCGAACCCCAGCATGCACCGCAATTTTACCCCTCTGCTTGACTGAAGTCGCCTCGTCTTGGAGAGACTGGGCTGGGTGTATGTCGTCTCTGCCCCTGCGTTGGGCACTGCCAAACCTCTACTCATGCATACAATCATGAAATTCTTGGCCAAACATGAGGCTCTTTCTGCTCGTCAAGAACTGGCCGTTCATCTCACGAGGGTCAGAACTTCCCAAGTCCATAACGGCACTGCCGCGTCCACACCATGCGAAACACGAGCTTTGGCATGGTGGCGATGCGCAGGTTGGCATCACCGTCGACCATGCGACTCTGACACATGCATCCTGGAAAGCAGACAAGTTGCTATCGTGCAATCCTCGCTGTGATTGCAGTGCCAAGACGCGCAAGGTGAAGAATACACACCGGGTGGAGTCACCAGCCCTACCCCCTGAGCCGGTTAAAGGGCGCAGATATCAGACATATCAGCCTGAGCTTTGCCAGATGGTCGAATGTCATTACAGGCCCGCTCTGAGGACTCTAGTGTTTCGAGTGTGGTCACAGGCATCAACAAGATCATGCTGGGCGCGCTTGTATACATATTGCATAAAGAAAGCAAGTGTCGACACACAGCACTCCCTGACAAGAACCACAAGACATGGAAGAGTGTCGCATCAATGATCCAAAAACCGCCCACGCTTGCGAATTAGATATTCCGTTCCCGCGTGATATCGGACTTTCTCATAAATCCGCCGAGTTTGCTTGCCCCAGCGTAGTAGATCGCTGCGGACATTCTGCACATGGGCTGGAAGATCATCGAGACCTTCTTGTCACAGATTTTGTGCATGCTGCGCATGAATGTCAGTGGTTTCCATCTTACAGCGCAAGTACAACTTACTCGACGATGAACTGTCTGTCCAGAAGCCTCTTGGTGTACCTGTGGCACCACCGCCTCTGGAGCTGGAAATTCCTGTACCCAAAGTCATGCCGCCAGCATGCGTGCTGCGCACCAAGTCAGTTCTCTAGCCATTTGGTCCCGAGAACGGGTGGGTATACGCACCCTGAAAGGAAAGCCAAAGGGCTTGTCGGGGGCCCCCGTGCATCCGTCCGACTTCCAGTCTAGCCACGGAGGGTCCCTGGCTTTGCGTCGCCTGGCGAATTCCTCCAGCGGCGTGTGGAACATCAGTTCGTCCGTTAGCAGCTTCATGTCCCGATCCGTCACGTTGGAGGGACGAGGTGGCCGGCCGGCTTTTTCGTAGTTTGTCATGATCCGCCCGGGAGGGTCCACCACGCCCAAGTCGCTCTTGATACGGTCCCCTTCTGCGCTGGGCAATGGCGGCTCCTCGACGGCCGTCAGATGAACGACACCGTCTTGGCCTTCGATTCCATCACACGAGGCAACGAGACCGAGCTCGGGTGGAAACTCGAGCGGCTGCTCCACATTGTCTGTTAGGTGCGCTACCAAGGAATCGTTTGAGGAGACTCTGGCAAGGGGCAATGCGTGGGCCAGATTTATCATGGCCGAGACCAGAAGGAGGTCAGTGACAAACATGATGGTCTGCTGTCAAAGGTCTGGGGATAAGAGATGCGCTGATTTGCTGGTACGTGAAGAGATGCAGAGTTGCGCCCCTCGGTCTCGGGCTGTTATGGCCACTTATACGGGTTTTGAAACTCAAAATTGTCGATAAAGGTTTAGTAAGTAGGCTTGAAGGTTAGATTTCGCTAATTTTGCTGAAGTGTCTGAGAAAAAAAGGCCTGCACACGTATCCAAGTTGATCTTGATAGAAAGAATGGCCCGACAATGACTGATCAACATATATTTCTCATACGACGATAAACGCAGCCTTGGTGTCTCCAGAGCAGTGCGCTGGCAATGATGAATGAGCCAATATCCCTATCATTGCAGAATAATTACACTCCCAATGGCGCCCAACAAAGTCTGTTCTGGCGTCTCAGTACAAGCTTACTGCGACTAGGACAACTGACCATCGTGGAGAAAAAATAAAACCCCGATCTCTGGTTCTGTGGTCCTTGGTTCCTGAAGTTTCCACGTGCCATTCGTTACCAAAGGCGAACGTTGGACATTCTCTCCCCCTGGCGCCAAGTCAACAATACATGTTCAGGGTTCCTGGTCGGTAAGCATAGTCAACCATCAGGCATAACCCACAATCAGCAAGCCTACCTGGACACCCGCCCGAGGGTAGGTGCCTTTTCTTCCTCCCTTTCTAAAAAGCAGATGCTGGAAGCGTTCAGATGACAGCCCGCCCGGTGGTGGCGTCGCCGACACCTTTGGCTCCCACACTACGCCTTGTTCGACTCGGGCTCCGGCAGCGGGCCATGCGCTCCTCGTCTTGCTTGTGCTTGCCCACGGCTGCGCCTACTGCTTGAGTGCGCTAGTCACAATAATATGCTGAATGAAGAGGTATACTGCCAGGTCCAGTGTGCCTGGAGACGCCGAGCGACCAAACTTTGTCATGCGTTGCTTCAGACTTGAATTAGGATGTGATCCGCCCAAACCTTGATGTACACGAAGAATGGTCTGCTAAGACATTGAACCCTTGAGTCATTTTTGATCAAGTCTTCTTCTTCCTCTTGGAAATCATGTCAGTTGATGCGTACTTCGAGAAACAGTTCAGCAGGCACCGCGAGGAGCCATCAAGCCACCACAATGGGCCGCGCACACAATCATCCAGCGAATCACCCACTCATTTACGTCTCCCATTCTTCCGGCCTCTCGCACCTCCATGTCGCCGAGGAGCTCGGGTATGTTTCCTTGCAAGTGCATGCGGAGGCTCTCGCTAACCATGGACAGCCGCCTGATGCCCCAGTCGGGGATGCTGGACATGGATCACCTGGAGAGCCAGGCCCCGCAAGACGCGTCCCAGGACGATCCCAGGCTCTCGCCTCACAATTTGGCAGCGGAGACGGTAAGAAGAAGAGAGTCGCGCAGAGAGCAATGTTCCTGTCGAAACTGACACCTGACCAGCGACGCGTGATGCTCAATTATATCGCCATGCAAACCTCACGCCCACACATCACGTGGGTTTTCAGCCAAGCCAATGCCGTCGGGACAGAGCGCGGCATGGTCGAGAGGGACATTCGAGATGCCGCGAGGAGACGCGGGTCGCCGTTTGTATCGGTTGTCATCGCACTGGACGCGGAAAAGGAAAACACGGACCTTGGCGCTGGACAAGAGCGCGAGCTCGGCGATCTCGGCAGAATGAACTGGAATGGCAGGAGCGCGGATGGGGACTATTGGCGCGCGTCTGCGGACGGACTGCAGCTGGTCTGTCTCGTATCTCCATGTATGTCCGGGGATGGAAAGGCGGTGGCGAGCAGGATCAAGGACAGGATCGACAATAGCCTGCGAGAGTGGATGGTGCGCTCCGCGCGAGCGTCGGAATGAAGGAGAGCGTGTGAGGAGAAGAGCAACCAGCGACGTTACCCAAAGGCATCCACCTCGGCGCCGTGTCTTGACAAGGCCCAGTCTACCAATACGTCCGGGTGTTCGTGTACCGCCTTGGCCACGACACGGAGCCACGTCCAATGCTCCATGAGCCTGTGCACCCAATTGAGTTCGCTGTGAATGACGATCATGTTCCGCTGTGTTTCATCGGCGAGTTGAGCGCTGAGATGAAGGAGATACCTACCGCTGAACTCCATCATCGCCTCGTCAGTCCAGGGCCCGTGTGTGTAGGCTTCTTGCAGCTCGTCCGGGCCAAGCGTCCTGTTCCCCCAGCCTGTTGGCATGGGCCCTGATATGAACTTGTACTGATCGGTCGCGTGGTCGACAAGCATCCCCTGTATGCAAAAGACGTCTTGCCTGCACAATGCGAGGAACCGGTTTTGCAGTGCCACTTGTAACCACGCGCGGCCGTCTGGCCGCTTGGCAAGACAGTGGTAGCATACGCAATCATTCCAGCGGGGGTCTTCAGGGTACGATGGTGGCTGAGGGAATCGCTGCCAAGTCTGAGCGCCGTCCCTGACCACGTGCTCCTCGTCGAACTTTGCTATAAACGATCTCATCTCCTTGCAAACACGACACTCGGCGCACCTCCTATACCCCACGGTAGACGTCAGCGGATAATAAAAGCTTTCGTCCACGTTGAATTCTTCGGGCGACGGGGGGGTGATAACACGTGCGCACAAAGTGCGGTCTGTAAGTCCCGGAAACCATCGCTCGATGGACGTGTCGAATTGCATTTTCCACAGTCTGAAAGGCAGACCCGGACGCAGGGTCCTGTCCCTGCGCAAGACGCACTCGATGCACAATCTTTTTGCTCGGTCGTAGCCGGCGTGCTCAAACTCGATCATGAAGACCTCCATCTGCATCAGGCGGGCCACGTCTGCGGGATACAGCCCGTACAAGTCCTCGGCGGTCACGTCCGGCATCACCCGGCCCCCCACCTCCCGGTACTTGGCGGCGAACGCGTTCAGACACTGTCGATCGTATGGCAGGTGGTGAGGAAGGGGCGTGCGCGGGGGGATCTCCAACCCAGGAAGGTCAGCCAGAGTGAGGTCTTGCCTGGGGATTCGATGGCGCTCCATGTAAGCCCGCCACCCGTCCTTGGCCCAGTGCATGCGCTTCTGCCAACCATGCTGGCCAGAGGGCTGCGCTCGCCGCACAGACCCCCAGCTGGTGCGCGTCGTCGCGGCCGGTGACCCGGGGTAAGGCTTCTTGAATCGCAACCGGGCGACATACTTGCGCAGGAACTCGGTGTGGCGTTTCAGCTTGAGGCACGCTCCGCAGGCGAACCGGGCACGAACCCACTCGAGCCGGTCCCACTCTGGACTAGGCTTGTTCTCGCTCGTCGAGAAGCTGCATTCTGCGTGGTACGTAGGGAGACATTCCAAGGCGAGAAGCCGCTCGACAAAGTGGAGACGCGTGGGCTTGATGAGCTGGCGCCAGAACCGGCTGGTCTGGCTCAAGGCGATCAGGGCGATGGGATCGAGTTCCCGGATGATGTGCCTCTGTACGTCATATACGAGAGTCTCGAGGTGTAGCTCCATGTTGTGTTCTCGAGATGCGCTGTCGAGCTATGCCATGTCGACTGTGAGCAGCTGATTGTTGAAGCTGAGCGCGTTTCACGTGACGACGGTCACGTGACTCGGTGAGTGCTCGATACGAAAGCTCCATGCATGTGGCTTGAGGATACGAGGACATCAGGCACGGATATTGAAATCAGATTATGAGACAAGCTAATGGAGGGCCAGTTTAAGAAAGAGTAGCTTTCGTAGCATGAGGAAGAAATTAAGGACTCAGGTTTGTTTGTTGCTGCTCAAACGCATGTGGATCTCGACACCGATGCGTGAGCGGACGGAGCCTGAGCAGGCACAGGTGGGCCATGGTCGGTCGTTTAGGGTAGGTAGGACAGTTGCCTACAAACGGCCATCTCAAGTTCACAAGCTTACGCCGCTTGTGGAGCGTTACATCAACACCTTGCACACGCTTCACCAATCACGACCCGGTTCATCTTCCCCAGTGTCGACTTCAGGGTACCGGCCGCTAGCACGGTCTCTGAATCTCCGCGTCCGTCGCCTCTAAAACCCCGGTGGCGGATCGGCAGCGTTGCGTTGCTTCGCTAGCGTCGGTCTCGCGAGCAGAAACGGTGCGGATGCGACCTCAACGTGCCGAGGAAACGAGGGTGATTCGCCTCCATGCATGGACGGCTGTCCAAAGCCCCGTGACGCCGAGGACTCCAAGATATAAATGCCATGGCGCGCTCCCACCCACGGACGGCAGTGTGGGCGACCTAGCCACCAGCGTGGACGCATCCCTTCACCATGAAGCCCTCACAGATTCTCCCCTGCCTCAGTGCCTGTGGCCTCGCCTCGGCCGCGTGCCTACAGAACCAGTTCGTCGTGCGCAATGGCACCCAGCTCACGCTCGGGGGCGAGCCCTGGCGCCCCGTCGGTGGCAACGCGTACTGGCTCGGCCTCGACGAGAACGTCCAGCCCCCGCCCGGCGAGCCCTTTGACGCGAGGACAAGCAGCAGCTACCCGACGCGCGGGCGCATCACCGAGGCCATGGAGATCATCCGCGCCATGGGCGGCACCATGCTGCGCGTCCACACCCTGGGCAGCAACACTGGCAACCCGCTTTCGCTGCTCCCGGAGAACCGCGTCATCAACGAGAAGGCCTTTGAGGCCATGGACTGGGTCGTCGCCGAGGCCCGTCGACACGGTGTCCGGCTCATGGTGCCCCTGGTCGACCACTACGTTTGTGCTCCTCGCCCTACAGTTACCCTTCTCCCATGTCTAACCCTCGTGTGCAGGACTACTACCACGGTGGAAAGTACAACTTTCTCCGCTGGGCAGGCTATAACCTGACCTGGGCGGCCAACCCCAACGACCCGCTCGTCATGGAGTTCTACAACAACCAGTCCATTGTCGAAGACTTCAAATGGTTCGTCGAGCGTCTCCTCACGCACGTCAACCCGCTCACCAACCTGTCCTACGCCGAGGACCCGACCATCTTCGCCTGGGAGAGCGGCAACGAGCTGCACGGCGTCAACTGGGGCGACAAGAACGCCCCGACGGCGTGGGTCCGCGACATTGGCCGCTTCGTCAAGGCCCTCGCGCCCAAGACACTCTACGTCGATGGCACCTACGGCATCAACCCGGACCACTTCGCTGTCGACGAGGTCGACATCTTCTCGGACCACTTTTACGGCCCCAGCGTCGCGCGGCTGCAGGAGGGCATCGACCTCGTCGCCGACGCCAACCGCACCTACTTTGCCGGCGAGTACGACTGGACCGGCGGATCGGGCGATGACCTGACTGCCTTTTTCCGCGTCATGGAGGAGAGCACCATCACCACGGGGGACGCCTTTTGGAGTCTGTTTGGGCGCAACTCGCCCAACTGCCAGCAATGGGTCAACCATACCGATGGCTTCACGCTGTCGTACCGCAACCCCGAGAACTCGGCCAAGCTGACGAGCCAGGTCCAGCTAGTGCGGCAGCATCTGACGCTCGCCAGCACAGGAGAGGACATTGGCCCGGATGCACCGCTGCCCGATGTTCCGTGTGCGTGAGGGCTCGGATTGCTGGCGAAAGGAATGAGATTTAGAGCACAAATTTGTGGACAAGTCCGGGTTCAGCAACAGACGCGTGGCAATGAATCATTTACTTGTGTATTATGAATGTTGGCTCTTACAACGTGACACGAGACAGGCACAGGCGAGAACGGCAAAGGACTGGCCGTAGCACAAAGTTAACAACCTGCACAGGCTCAGCCGACCCCTAAGAAGAAGTGCTCTTGACGACCTTCTCCTCCGCCAGCCCCTCGGACGGCGAGTGCGGCGCGGCCTGGACGCCGTCCACGGTGGCCATGGCCTCCCTGTCCACGGGCGGGCCCTTGAAGTTCTTGCGCGCATACGCAAAGTACCACGCAAAGGCAATGACGGCGAAGCCGCAGAAGACGACGGAGGCGTAGTTCATGGAGCTCGCGTCGACGGGGAGCGAGACGGGCATGCAGAAGATGACGACGGAGAAGGCGATCCAGACGACGCACACGAGGTTGATAAAGACGCCAAAGCGGCCGAGGGAGAAGACGGAGTGGCGGACGGCCTGGCGACGCTGGACGAGGTTGACGAGCACGGGGACGCCGTACGAGGTGGAGAGGGCAATGGTGGCGGTGCCGGTGAAGGAGTTGAAGGCGGCCGAGGAGCCAAAGTAGATGCAGCCGAGCAGGCAGTCGACGACGGTGGACAGGAGGAGGGCGTAGAGCGGCATGTCGAGCTTGGGGTTGACCTTCTTCCACGTCTTGTACCCGGGGATGGCGCCGTCGCGGGCGAAGGCGTAGGCGCAGCGGCTCGAGGCCGTCAGGGCGCCGATGCCGGCGAACATGAGGATGCCGAGGATGAGGAAGAGCAGGCCGAACCCGCCGGCCTTGGAGCCCGTCACGGTCGTGAAGATGAGGCCAATGGGCTGCGAGTTGGCGACGTCGAGGAGCGTCTGCACGTCGGGAAGCACAAACAGGATGGGGACCAGGTAGAGGACGCCCGTGAGGCCGGCGGCCACGACGGACAGGACCATGGCCTTGGGCACCTCGCGCTCCGGGTTCTGCACCTCTTCGCACATGACGGCCACCAGACCGTAGCCTGTGAGGGTATACGCAGCTACGGGCGTTAGCAACGCGCGAGGACCCGACAGGACAAGCTTACCTTGGAGGAGGCCGACAAAAAAGGACCACGCCTCAGGCCACCCGGACGCCGAGGCGTCATAGTGGGAAAAGACAAACTCGGCGGAGCGGCGGTCCTTGGCCATGACGAGGAGGGTGACGAGGATGATGAGGACGCTGGCGCCGGTCCAGTAGATGCACAGCTTGTTGATAAAGTCGAGGTAGCGGGAGCCAAAGGCGTTGACGAGGGCGCAGACGAGCATGACGGCCCAGAAGCAGAGGACGGTCTGCCAGGCGTTGGCGACAAAGTCCTCGTTGAAGATGGTGATGGCGCTGAGGATGAGCTGGGCGCCGCCAAAGTTGATGGAGAGGGTGACGGTCCAGTTGCCGACGAGGGTGAGCCAGCCGTCGACGAAGCTGACGAGGGGCGCCCAGCGCCGGCTGCTCAGCATGGCGCTCCAGTAGTAGACGCCGCCGGCCGTCGGGTAGACGGCGCAGATCTCGGCGAGGGACGCGGCGATGCAGACGGAGATGAGGGAGACAAAGATCCAGCCGTAGAGGACCGTCACGGCCTGGCCGTTGGTGAGGGTGATGTACATCGTCGTCGACAGACCGTAGGGCACCGCCATGATGGCAAACGACAGGCCCAGCACGCTCAGCATGCTGAGGTTGCGCGGCAGCTCGCTCTTGTAGCCCAGACGCGCGAGCGCCTGGTCCGCCTCCATGGCGGAGCCTCGTCTTGTGTCCATGGCGGCAGGTTCGGTTGTCTTATCTTTTTGCACTGTTTTTGTACGTTGCGTGGTTGATGGCTGGTTCGCAAGATCAACAAGTGTCGTTCATGAGCGGAGAGAGTGACGTCGCATTGCATGCATGCATGGAGCTGCGCCAGACTACTGGCAGCGCGTACTTATTGTGATTTGAAGAGGCCGAGATCGCTCGCGCGCCCTCTTATCAGCCCAGGTGCAGGGGCCTGATTCTCAGCTGCGGGGTGCATATCTTAGTGCATGATACGTGAGAGCTCAAGGACGGATCCTCGGAAGTTGGCGAGCTGCTGCTGATATCGGGGTCGGTTGGAGACGTCGTGCGCTCGAACAAACGCCAGCTAGAGCAGCACAGTCCATGGCGAAACTGAATTGATGCCGTTGCGGATCTACCGACAGCGGGCAGATGACGAGCATCTGCACGCGACAGTCACGCACGGTAGCTGCGTATAAGGCGTGGCCACGCTGGGCTGATTGGGCCTGGACTCGGGATGTGGAGATTTCGCGAGGACGCGATCTCGCGATGGCGATGTGGAGAGAGTGGGAGGTGGGCGGCCTCAGGACGATCTCGTCGCCTGAGGCATGCATTGGTAGCACGTGACCTCACGCTTGATTCAGCGGCAGCATCAAACTCACCAATTGTGAAAATAGTCATGGTTACAAATGTCAAGCTCACTTGGATCAATCATATCGTCATTCAAGCCAGTGCACAGCGCGCCAGGGTATAAATATATGTACATTTGTCGTCGGCGTAAAGCAGGGCTTAGAACAGGGGCGACACGAAGCGGTCGTAGAACTTGTTCCAGCCAGTGCGGCTCGAGGCCATCTCGGCCTTGCGGGCGAGGAAGGCCTCCTCCTCGCGGTCGATAATGTCCCTGCCCGTGTAAAAGTCGACGTCCTTGGGGGCGATGCCCTTGGACTTGGTGACGAGAATGTGACCAAAGATGAGCATGAGATAGAGGGGGATGCCGAGGTAGCCGGTGATGAGGGTGCGCCAGTCAAAGGGTTCGTCGCTGGCGAGGAAGATTTCAAAGTTCTTTGTGAGGGAGATGATGATGCAGAAGAAGAGGGCGACGTAGGAGCCCCAGATGCCGAGGGGCGAGCGGTAGGGCATGATGCTGTCGGGGATGTTCTGGGCCTGGCGGCCACGGCAGAACCAGATGTGGGTTACGAGGATGGACACCCAGGTGAGAAGGCCGAAGATGGTGGTGAGGTTGACAAAGTGCCTGAAGACGGCCCGGGAGTCGTCGGAGACGTTCATCATGGCGAGGAGGGCAAAGAGGGAGGCAACGACAAGCGAGGGCCAGGGGACGCCGCGGCTGTCGGTGCGCTTGAAGATTGCCGGGGCGGAGCGGTCGCTGGCGAGGCCGTAGAGGGTGCGCGAGGCAATGTAGAGGTCCGAGTTGGCGGCCGAGAAGACGAAGATGAGGATGCAGGCGTTGATGATGCCGGGCAGGTGCTGGACGCCGGCCTCCTTGGCGGCGACGACAAAGGGCGAGGAGCTGGCGCCGGGGCGGCCGACCTTGTTGGCAAAGGCGAGCTTGTCCGAGTTGTAGGGCACAATCATGCCGACGAGCAGGACGCTGAGGCAGTAGAAGATGACGATACGGTAAAAGGTCAGCTTGATGGCCTTGGGGATGCTGCGGCGGGGGTTCTGGGCCTCGCCGGCCGTGACACCGACGAGCTCGGTGCCCAGGTAGGCAAAGGTGGCGTTGACCATGACGGACCAGAAGCCGAGGAACTGGCCGACGCTGCCCTCAACCTTGAGCTCGGCAAATGCGCCCGGGTCCCGCCAGTACTTGAAGCCGGTGGCCTCGCCGTTGGGGCCGCCGCCGGCGGCGATGACGATGCAGAAGAGGATGATGCCGAGGATGACGAGGACCTTGATGGAGGAGAGCCAGAACTCAAACTCGCCAAAGAACTTGATGCCGCCAAAGTAGTTGATGCAGATGATGGTGACGAGGAAGACGGCGATGAAGACGCCCGGGTTGACCTTGGACGGGGGCACCCACTCCTGGATGACGAGCGCGGCGGCGGTGAGCCTGGGCACTTTGTTAGCAAAGCCATTGTGCTTCATTGAGCAAAGCACTCACTGGTTCGGCGTCACAATCACGTATTTGAACCAGTAGGTCCATCCGAGGGCGAAGCCGAGAGCAGGGTGGCAGTAGCGCGAGGCGTAGCCGGTGAAGCCGGCCGAGAGGGGCATCCAGGCGGCCATCTCGCCGAGGGCGGCCATGACGAGGAAGACGATGAAGCCGATGAAGGTGTAGGAGATGAAGAGCGAGCCGGGGCCGGCCTTGGCGAGGGCGGCGCCGGTGCCGATGATGAGGCCGGTGCCCAGGGCGCCGCCAATGGCAATCATGCTAATGTGGCGCGCCTTGAGGCCGCGGTGCAGCGACGTGTGCTCGGACGTCTCGAGGCCGCGAATGTCCATCTTGGCGTGCGAGTCGTCGCCCGGCTGGTGCTTCTCCTGGTCGATGCCCGAGCCGGAGCCATCGGGCGTCCTGATGGACGAGGACGACGCGCGGCCCATGTTGGGTCACTTGGGTGTGTGTGTGTGTGTGCGTGTATGTACGTGTGTGTGTTTTTGCTTTTGCAAAGAAGACTCGTCCCAGAGCAGTCGAGTTTGAAAAACACGCGCGTCACAGCAGACGACAGAGGGAAGAGGGACAGAGGTCGCACGACAAGACGATTGCCAGGAAGAGGGGGCGCATCCTTTTCTACATCGAGGCCATCCCCATGGCTGGGCGGCGAACCGACCGACAGTCTGACATGCGTGCTCCCTAGGCGCATCCGGATGGATGCAGGCAAGTGGGCGCACTAGCCTCGGGTCATGATAGAATCATGGCCCCAATAGGTGCCCAGGTGAGCACAAACACTGATAAGAAATCCCTGTTGGCCGCACGGACACACCGCGTATGCTGCGACCCCAGACTGCACGTCCTAGACCAGGATGGATCAGCCTGGCGGTAGCTGGATGCAGTTTGGGGCGGCCCCGTTTGTGGGCGCTGGCGACCTCACGAGATACCGCCATTACGTTTCCCTGTGTCCAGGGGATCCCCGCCCATCGCGGAGAAGCGCTGAAACAATACCACGCACGCTTGCAGGCGCTGGCGGTGCGAGACACGACTTGTTGGTCTCAGTGCGCGTGCCGCATCTGTTTGCGGTGGCAGTGGACGCCTAGGCTCTCCATGTCTTACCCGGCTGGGCTCTCAGCGACAGCAGCACAAGTCCTGGCGAGTGCCGTGGGCTGAGACAGCCGCAACAAGAGCCCTAGGAGCCTCAGGGCCGTGGCTTGAGCCACCGACATCATGTGGATGTGGCCAAAGGATGGACACGGCAGAGCACCTCGGACAGATGTCTGGAGGCGACACTTGCTTAGCGCCATCTCTCTCCCTCTGCGTCACCACCCCTCCTTCGTCTCTCCTGCCTGCCTTGGGATCAGGCACAGGTGGGCTGGACGGCTGGCTGAACGCCCGCTGCTCCATGGTGCGCCCGACTTGTACGTGATGGGAGCCGGACTCACTAGGCCCCGCGCGTTGGTTGGTGCGTTGGAGAGGGGATGATGACCTTCCGCTCGAAGCCATGGACAAAGGTTCCATGCCGTGTTCTGGAAGCTTTTCGATGCGCCGTGTCGGGAGTGAGGCCTCCACTGGGGTCTCGGCGCGACATGCGCAGGGCCACCCACCAAGGCCGCTAGCCCATGGCGCCGGGCGATACGCATTCATTTGTCATGGTCGCGGTCTTGTGCTGCGTTGCGTTGCATCCGCCAGTCTGCCTACCTGCAAAGTGCGCATGTTGACAGCACCGGAGGCCTCGACGACGGTCCATTCCACGCGCAGGCAGTCGCTCGGATTGCAGTGACTATTACTGTATTGTACAGTAGAAATTGAAGAGGCGGGTCGTGTGGCGTTGTGTTCCCGCGCCCATCGCATCCCAAATGCCGCAGGCTAGGACGTAAGAGGCGAGCCGGCAGTAGCCAGCGAGCGACAGCCCAAGGTGTGTGGACCGCGCATCGGTTCCGACGCGCACAGTAAGTATTCCGTCGGCCCCCTGTGGATACACCGTATCTAATGAACCGCGAATTCGCCGCTGCGGCATCCTGGCGGGCCAGTATTGCTATCGTGGGAGACTGTCGTTGTCGGTTGTCGTCGTGGACACGCCTGTCGTCGAGGGCGACGCACCCTCACTGCCGTTTTGCTCGATCGGGCGCTTGGTT
Organism: Emericellopsis terricola; assembly: GCA_027569275.1. Lineage (NCBI taxonomy): Eukaryota > Fungi > Ascomycota > Sordariomycetes > Hypocreales > Bionectriaceae > Emericellopsis > Emericellopsis terricola. The sequence continues at coordinate 178,248 of JAPDEU010000025.1, forward strand.
CGAATATGAGAGGCTCAATGACTGAGGCCAAGACGGCGGCCGTGCAGCGCCAAGGAGGTATATCTCCGTGGCTGACAAGGATGCGAAATTCCGATGGGGTGAGGCGACTGTGGAGTGTGGACGGATGACGGAGGAGTGGAGATGCATGCGAGGCCTCGCCAGGCAGGCGCCCTGGCGCTAACTGAAGCGGGCAGGTGCCTGTGGTTGGTCTGGCTACCCTATACTTTCGCTTCACCACTCAGCTGACCTGTAAGCCCAACCCAACGGGCGCAGCCAACATGTCCTTGGACATGTCCCAGTCAGAAGCATGTCCATCCCAGTCCGTAGTATGCGCGGGACTTTTGCTTACAGAGGGCGAGAGGATGTCCGCCCTGCCCGCATGAAAAACCCTATCTTCTGACCCAACCCCGTCGTGTGTCCACCGACCTCACTTCCCCGGCCGTTGGTCAACCAGAGCGCGCTACATCTCTCCGTTTCATGCTTAAATGACTAGCCTATACGCCGTGGAGCTTCAGTGCAGACTACTGTAACTTAGAAACGCGTGCTTGGACCCGGGCATGCACTCGACGTGGAGCTTTTACGTGGCTGTGCTGTGGACATGGACTCGGAGCGCCGGAGCGCATAGAAGCGTCCCCGCGTCTGGGTCTAGTAGGTCTGCATCTGTCGAAATATGCTTATCGCTTTGGCCCGACGAGTGCAAAAGGAGCATGCTCAGGCCATCAATTCCAGTAAAGAACATGCGCAATCTCGCATCAAGGGTCACAAGGTCACAAAGGCCACAGGCCACAGAGTACGCACAGTCCACGTATACGCCTTGAGCATTATCTACCTTACCATCACGCAACCAACGACGACCCTCAGACTGCCCTACTGCTGGACAGCCTCGCCACTGGCACCCTCCTTGGCCGGCCTGTCGCACGCCTCCCGCACCGTCCCTCCATACATGGTGCTCACCATGGTGCACGCCGCGTGCCACTCGTCGAAACGCGCGCTGCGCTCGCTCCGCAGCACCTCGGCCCTGCTGCAGACCAGCTTGACGTACTCGCACATGCTCACCTCGCACGCGTGGCAGTCCTTATCCTGGGGACAGTTTTGGCTGGGGGCGCCCATGGTGAAGTGCTGGCACGCATTGGGCTCCTCGGGGGCCACCAGCGCGCCCGCAGGGGGCTCATGAACTGGCTCGCTCTTTTGCTCGGCCGAAAAGTGTTTGTGGTCCTTTTTGTGCTCGTGGTCCTTGTCGTCCTCGCCATCTTCGTGGCTGGCAGCCTTGGCCTGGGCAGCCTCGGCCAGGGCCCATGCCTTTTCCGTGCTGAATCGCTCGTCCGCCCCGTCCTCCTCATCGTGGCACATACCCGTCCTGCACTCGTGCTGTTGCCTCTCCATGTCGAGCTGCGCCTGCACCTGCACGGCCAGCGCCATGGCCTGGGGGCAGACGCCATCGCCTAGGGAACACATCTCGTAGGCAAACGCAAACGGGTCCATCTCGTTGTGGCCGCACTTGCGATGCGTGTGTGCCTTCCCGCAGCCCACGCTGGAGCGGCCCAGTGTGTACTTCCCCTTGAATAGGAGGGGGTGATGGTGGTGGTGGCGGTGATGGTCGTGATCGTGGTGATCGTGGTGGCCATGGTGGCCATGATGGTGGTGGTGGTGAGGGTGATTGTGGTGTGTTGCGTTGGCTGGGCTGTGCTGCAGCAGACGCTCGGCGGCCGCGAGGCCTGCCGTGGCGCACAAGTACAGGAGGGACCAGTGCATGGCCGGTAGGTACGGGGTATATATGTCCTGGTGCGCGTACGGCAGGTATCTGGAGCTGATGCGAGTGCGCAGGGGCACGAGCCTTGATATACTTCAGCCGCAACGCGGCAGCGCCGGCGTGCGTCGCGGCGGACGACTCACAAGACTATGGACGGAGTGAAGCATGCTGTGCCAGCGTTCACTCAGGGTGTCGCGTGCGGTGTGCAACGAGCCGAGCATGGTCCATTGCTGGGCCATTTCCTGCGTCCAGAGCGGCAAATAAATCGCAACGCAGTATCCGGCATGTGGACGGCAGGAGAATGGTTGACAGGCGATGGACTCAACAAGGTCTAGGCAGAACGAGACGCGGGCGATGGTGCCTGTTGGCTGGATCAAGGTTTCCTAGCACGCGAGGCAGCACGACAAGCTGCAACATGGTCCAGGAACAGTTCTGGCTCGCACGCTTGCAGACCTTGTTTGCTTGTAGTGAGCCGCGGAGCCATCATCAAAGGTTGCCGAGACATACACGGGGCCTGAGCCTCAAAGATGCTCGTCTGGGGCCTGGGATGAGATACATTTCCATACACGCGAGGGAGACCTCTCCTCGATCACCCTGCAAATTGCTCCGACAGTCCACACCGTCGGCGTATTCTTCTCGTCCATCTCCACGCCAATGCTGCCCCGGACCGTGGTGTCCCTCTGCAGGACCGCCTCGCTCGCACGTACATCATCGCCTGCTCCTGCCCGCGTGATGCCCGGCAGTAGGCCGCGCGCCACTGGGCGAGGCACATTTCATAGTCCAAAATGCGGCATTCTCCTCGTACATCTGGCCAAGGAGCGGCCCGAACCTTGGTGCCCAGTGCCTCGTCAGCGCCTTGGCCATGTAAGTCTCCGGCTGGTCAATCTGGGTCACGTTCTGGCCCACCGCGACGAACAAGTCGAGCTGGTCCTCGCCGCCGATGGGCATGGCGCCCTCGTCCGACCTTGTGCCGTCAGCAGAGCGCGGAAACCGTCTTTGGTGAGCCATTGGCTCGTGACGTGCCGGGATCACAAGATCTTGTCCTCGCGCCGTGCAAGGTCCACAATGTTGTTCCTCTGCGACGCGAGCTGCACGGGCACCTTGTGCTCCGTGGCTCGCTGCTAATGGCTTCTCATGCCGCGAAGGCCATTGGTAACCGCCGTATCTTTGCAGAACCAGCTCTTGTGTCAAAGTGCCATCTGCCGATTTGCCCACCCTCAGCCACGCCAAACCGTCATCTACATGCAGACGCACCTCCTGCAGCAGCATCAGGTCATCCATTTCATCATACACGGAATTCATTAGGAAAAGAAAATTATTCCGCTCTTTCCTGATGGGCTTTTGTGGATAGATCTTGTCGCAGGAAAGGCCTGCATTGATTTTCCAACCCTACAGAGTCGACCGTCAGGACGTCAACGTTGGCCGCAGGCACGTTCTACGCACCGCTCTCGATAACGGAACGCTACGCCTATTTCGTTCTATAATTGACATGAAACGATTGGCCCTGTGCTCCGGCACTCCTCATGACAAAAATAGCAGCAAAACTGAGGCTGGGCTGGGATCTTCCCAGTGCATCCCCGACACGCGACTTGGCACACCCTCCAACCTAGCAGACAGATCACGCTGTCCCTCGTCCATCGCTGGTCAAACACAGGCATCTCCTCGCGTGATGCTCATGCCCCGCACTGCTTCTGGGTGCTGGAGACTGATCGCTCGGATGGCAAAGCCGGATCGCCGTCGGGGAGTGGCTAGTGTCGCAGGTCTGTTTGACATGCAGCCCCCTGTTGCCAAGAGTATAAGACCACGCAAAAGCCGAGCGTGCCAAACGTGACGCTTCGCAAGAATATCCAAAAACTGACCAGAGCACGACTCAGCAGTCAGTCGAAGCTGAGGCCGACGTCGAGGGTGCTGACCCATGCCGTCGACGCACAGCGTCCGCCAAGACGCCACGGAGGTATGATGAAGCACAAGCCTCTACCGCTGCGCCTCTGCATGAATCGTTTCCGGCCAAGGCTGCGTCTCCTACTGGTCTATCCTACACATGTTTCTCGAATACAGATACACGGGCCATCCTCATTGCACGCATGTTTCCCGACCTGAGGACCGTGGGCACCACCACCGCAATGTCTCAGACAGAAGCATCGTGACTCGTGAGAGATCTCCGAGACAGACCAAGAGGCTGATCTACTTGGCACGAAAGGATGGACGCCAACGGCCATCACCAGGAAGAGCCCTCGAACAAGTTAAAAGTGCGTCCTTGGCTCGCCATGATGAGCTCTCAGCAGATACATCCATCTCCAGCATCTTCATCCTCCTCACCCACTTTCGATTCTCCTTCTGCGCTCTGGTAGCGTTCAACTCCCAGTCCCGGCGACTTCTTTTCTCATAGTCTCCTTGCATTACTTCCACGATACCCACGCATTCACTTGATCAGACCACACACACACAGATACCCAACATGAAGTACCCTGCCATCCTCCTCGGCCTCCTCTCGAGCGCCTCGGCCCACTGCGTCGTCACCTCCATCCAGGGTGCCAACGGGGTCACTATGCCTGGGCTCAGCGGTACATCACGCCCAGACGCGAACACCACCCTCAAGGCCTGCCACTAACAATGTCTCTAGTCGCCGACGGCACGCCCCGTGACTGCTCCTCCAACGGCTGCGGCTCGCAGGCGGACACGTCCATCATCCGAGACCGCGAGATCCGCAGCGGCCAGGTCGGTCCCCTAGGACGCACCCAGGGCAACGGACCCGTCGACCCCAACGTCATGGTCGCTGCCTTTATGAACGGCGGCGATGCCCCGACCAACAATGGCGCGCAGTCCTCGGCGGGCGTCGAGGACGACCTCTCTGGCCTCCGGGGCGCGACGGGCCGCGGTCAGAGGCAGCGCCGCCAATTCCTCAACCGTCTCTTTGGTGGTGGTGCAGGCGCTGGCGGCCTCGCAGGAGGATTTGGAGGACTCGGAGGCCTGGCCGGTGGCCTGGGAGGCAACCGAGGGGGAGGCCAGCAGGGCGCGCAGGCGGTCGAGAGCAGCGTCGCCGCGTCGGCCGGCCAGGGCGCCACGAGCGGCATGCCCACGTGCTCGGACGAGGGCGTCATCAGCATCACCATGCGGCAGATCAACCAGGACGGCGCGGGCCCCATGGAGGCCATGGTGGACGGCACCTCGGGCGGCACCGAGATGAGCGCCTTTCAGCGCGCGCAGGTGACCCAGGACGTCCCCGGCTTCGTGGCGGGCCTCTCGCTCACCACGACGACCGACTTCCCCATGCAGATCCAGATGCCCCCCGGCATGACCTGCGAGGGCACCGTCGGCGGCGTCAACAACGTCTGCATCGTGCGCGTCCGCAACAACACGCCCGCCGGCCCCTTTGGTGGCTCGGCCGCCTTTGTCATGCCCGCGGCCGCACGCAAGCGGGCCCTGGCCTACAGGCTCAAGAAGCGCATGGAGATTGGCCGCGAGGAGTAGGCGCTGGAGGATATCTAGCAGGCAGCTCGGCACATGACTCACCAGTGCATGGAGAAATGGCGGCCACGCCAGACGTCAGTCAGGGCCGCCTGGGCGAGTCCGTACATGAAGCAGGCTGCTCAGACTGCTCCTCGACATGATGATGCAATAAGCGACGCTCGATGCAGGATAGCTGAGCGAGCAATAGCAGGGTGAGGAGGCGCAGGTAATTATTGGAATAGATTGAATCAAGGTACCATCAAGATGCATTTTGCCTGAATCTTTCGTGTTCGCTCATGCACTTGTGTCCAGCTGGAACTTCTCGAAGGCCAACATGCATGCGGGACGTCCCGAAAGAGATGTCCGTGTCCAATCTAGGATGGTCATGTTGCTTTGTGACGTGTCATGCATGAAATGGCCTCTGACGCAGCCTCGACGCACTCGAGGCACCCGGATGGGATGTTGTATTCATTTGGGATTCTCCCACACCTGTAGATCGAGGCAATCATGACGAATCTCGAGTGGAGATGTCCAGGAACCTTTCTAAACGAACCGGAATATATATTGCAGGCCGGCAGCGGACTGGCCGCCGTGTGCTCGTCCAAGTCACTGATCACGCACTCGAAGCATGGAATCCCGTCATGGCCTGCGTTATCACGAATAGGACCGGGGACGCTGCGTAGCATGTGGTCAACGTGCAGGCGCCTGCTCCATCTCAGAGCAGTTCCTGACTTGGACGACGGCATGGGTGAATTAGCCGAGGGGATCGTCGACAAGGGTGTGTTTACCCATGGTCTCGAGTCTCGACCGCATCACCAGATCCCGCCTGCGAACGGCTCCTGCATCGAGAATGCCGCAGGCCACGCCCAAATTCCATCCACGCGCCTGCACATTGCTGATGCCGTAAAAGTGCATCATCGACGAAGGAAGATTCAGTCCAGTCGCACGTGCGTCCTGTGCTGCCAGCACCCGCCCGCGCAGGGACAGAATGGCAGCCCTTGCGGCCCCCCAACATCAAACTAGCGACGCAGGCCTCTTTTGCCAAAGCACTTTGGCACAACCGCATCCAAAAGAGGCCATGAGCACGTCCATGTTTGCATGAGGATACTATGATGGCGCGCGGGCCAGGCGGGCTACAAGAGAAGAAGAAGAAGGCTTGTCGCGCGCGTCGGGAGGCGTTGGAGCACGGAGGGACACTCTCCGTCGCCATGGACGGCATCTGTCTGCCGGTGCATGCGCCACTCCACAGAATCAGGAGCCGACCGCCAATCATTGCGGTGCGAGATCAGCCTGTCAGACGGCGGTAATGCACCCCACGCATGCTTCTCTGCAACTTTGTTTGTTTGAAACGCCCCTTCTTCCCAGTCGGGAAGGCCCAGGCAGGCGTCAACGACCCAGAATGGAGCATCCGAAGCACGAAAGAGCCCAGCCCTGACAAACACTCATTTCCAGACTGCCAATGCCCGAGAATACATACGTCTCGATGGCGGAGGAGCCTCCGTGCCCGGATCAGATCATCGGACTTTGTGAGGACCATGTTGTTCCATGGACAATGAGGACATGATCAACAGAATGACAACACTGCGACTGGCCATGTTTCTCGACAATGGCTTTGTTAAATACTATGCAGCCAGATCATTTCGTGTAACTCTCTAGCTGCTCCTCTATGGCAACAACCAGGGACATGCCTGCTGCGTTGACTATACCTCACATCTCCTGAATGAGGCTGGAATTGCTACAATGTATACATCCGTGACCAGGCCTGATACAACGGACTCTCCGGACCGGCATTGCGGCGTGCTCCACGATCCAATCCTGGCAGTTGAAGGGTCGATCCCCGCGCAAACGAGCTTATTAACCGGAAGTGGACCACGATCATCATGCTCGTGGGGTCGGCATCACGGGAGGCAATGCCGTCGTCGACGGCTGACCATGGCAGATGTATTGATTGTCCAGGACTGATGCAACTGGCCATTGGCCCTGGAGCCGCTGCGAGTATCCGTCTCAATGCCTTCGGCAAGACGCCTGGACCTGGATCAATTCCAGTCTCCTCCTGGCCACACATGTCAAGAATGTCAACAGGGAAAAAACAAGGCCCTCGAGGATGTATAAGAAGCCAGGCGCTCTTCCATCCAGTCTCCTCTTGATCCTGCTCTCCATCCTCATCAGCTCTCTCTTCCTCTCCCTGGACCCCTAACAAGCAAAAAACCACCATGCTCGTCAAGACTCTTGCCCTCGTGGCCCTCGCCACGGCCGCCAATGCCCACGGCCACGTCCAAAAGGTCATCGCCAACAGCGTCGAGTACACGGGTGGTCTCCCCCACGGTGCTCCTTCCAACGCCGTCGGCTGGCTCGCCAACAACCAGGACAACGGCTTCGTCGAGCCCAACGCGGCCGGCACCTCCGATGTCATCTGCCACAAGGGCGCCAGGCCCGTCGCCAACGCGGCCGTCGTCGCCGCCGGCTCCACCCTGACCCTCAAGTGGGACACCTGGCCCATCTCGCACCACGGCCCCGTCATCGACTACATTGCCCCCGTCTCGGGCGACTTTGCCTCCATCAACAAGGAATCCCTCCGCTGGGTCAAGCTCGCCGAGTCTGGCCTCAAGTCGGGCAGCAACCCCGGCAACTGGGCCTCGGGCGACCTCGTCGCCAACGGCAACGCCTGGAACATCAACATCCCCGCCAGGCTCGCTCCCGGCAACTACGTACTCCGCCACGAGATCATCGCCCTGCACGCGGCCGGCTCGACCAACGGCGCCCAGCTCTACCCCCAGTGCATCAACATCAGGGTCACGGGCTCCGGCACCTCTAGGCCCTCGGGCGGCGCCGCCTTCACCAGCTTCTACAAGCCCACCGACCCCGGCATCCTCTTCAACCTCTACCGCAGCTTCACCTCGTACCCCATTCCCGGCCCTGCTGTCTGGAGGCCTTAAGTGCGCGTCTTGCATCGCTACGCGCGCGTACATGACATGGCATGGGTGAGACGGAGGATTATCGGCCTGGTGCCGGCAACCCGTAGAGGCCCTTGAGGATCATTCTCCTGTATATATCTTTGATGATGAATCAAATGACCTATTCATGTCACACGCGCTTTCAAAACTTGCATCTTCCTTCGTGTCTTGCGGAAATAATACTCGAGTGAGGCTTCATGATAAACCCACAAAAATCTAGGCCGAGTCAAGTGTCAACTCTCGTCCACCGCAACCCGCGCTCAACCTTACATGCATGCCCTCGCCTCTTGACACAAGTCTGCGACAGAAATGAGCAAAAAGAAAAAACATCAAAAACATACAACAGCCGGGATTCGCTGGTCGTCACCGACCCAACTACTGATCGGCCCCTCAGCGGCTTGACTATGGGAGAGCGGACGGGATCCCGTATTTTCCACTAGGTATGGTCGTATGTGACTGCTCAAACGGAATCAGGGAATATAAACGCAAAGATGCTGTTTACCATTATCGTCCCTCTCAGTTCAGAGGACGCTTTTTTACCTTCCGTATGAGTGGTGATTTGGAGATGGGACAAGAGACTGTGCAGAACGTCCAAAAAGTCTTCTGAAGCAGCCATCTACTGACGCGGATCGTTCGTGCCGACTGGTGAGAAGAAGTGAAAAGCGGCCATTGTAATGTATGCAGTGACTGCTCATAATGAGATGTCTTGAGTGAGATAGAGAATCATTGGCCTGGCGGCTAACAATTCAAAAGGATCCGAGGTTCATGCTCCTACATACACCTTTGATAGCATGAGAAAATCGAGCATCTTGGTGTGGCCAAGGTGATGGTCTGAGAGTGCACATCTTCAGTTTCATCTTTCCTAGGGATACTCTATTCGTCTTGGATAAAGTTGGTATCTATTTCTCGCTTCTAATATGTGATTTGTTCGCAGGGGCTGAGTAGTAGTTGGGTCGGTGACGACCAGCGACTACCGGCTGAGCCCAAGACTTGATGCCGCGTTGGGAAGCCCAGGCAATTGTGTGAGTAGGAGCTAGCGAAGATAAATGATGGTATTAGAAGATCAGCATCACTATCCAGTCTTGAGTCACCGCTCGCTGCTACAAAGGATTTCTGCTCGACATCCTGGCATAGACCTTAAACCAACTACTTCAAACTCATTAGCATTAGAAACATTGCGATCCGTGAGCTAGAGTCGAGACATAGGGTCTCCGAAAGACTGTGGTTCGGAGGACATACATGTCTGCTGTCCCAAGCGGATCCAGAGACCAAAGGTGCAAACTAAGTAGGCAGCTCGTCTGTCGCTTCACAGCCGGTCCCGTCCGTCTGCCCAAATCAATTTCCCTCCGCAGCCGGGGCATTGAGCCGGGGCTTGCAGACCTTTGCAACGCCAACGTGAGGTGTCTGCATGGGACACAACTCGCCGCGCAGTCGGATCAGGTGGTGAAAGCATCAGCCATAAGTTTCGCTTGGATTTTGACAGACCTCTCTTCGTACTGTTCCTTCGACCACTTTGCCGTCACGCCCACAATGGACGTGGACTTCGAATTGGACAGTTCAGCGGGTATGGAGGTGACTTTGAAGCCCGCCTGCTTCATGTGCTTGTTGAAGGTGCCAAAGAGGACGTATGGTATCAGTAGCAGTTGATGCACCTCCATCGCCTTTTCGGCAGAATTCTCCAAGATGGAGACCAATCTGGCGTCCATCCTTTTGTACGCAAAAGTCATGGAGAGGAACTGGCCGATGATGGGCTTGACGTGTACGAGCTCGGACACTGTGTCCACCGCAACATCTTCTGCAAGCGAGTCGCCCAATCCAATGTAACTCTCAAGGGTGATCGCGCCCGCATTGAGCGAGAGCTTGCAGGCCAATTCCTTGTTGGTGCTTTGTGCTTTGATAAAGTCATCGCGCACTTTCTCGAGTCCCTCCATGTCGTCCAGGCCGTGGAGCCTGAGAGCCGTGTGGGCAAAGTCCCTGCCTTTGGCGTGGCTCACAATCGTCTTCCCAAAAGGAATCAGTCCACTAAAACCAGCGGCCACCTTGCAATCGAAGTACTCGTCGCTATCTTCGAGGTAACTCGTTTGGCGACTGATGAGCTGCCTGCATGCATCATTCAGCTGCTCTTTCAGCACCTCATGGGCGTTCCGGGTACTCGGGCCGATGGATGCAAGACCTTTCTCTGCCAGGGTCTTGTAAGCCTCAAGCCAGGTTTCCACATCGTGGAGCGACGTGACATTGATGTCGGAGGTCTCCAGGGCCATGGCAAATGTATAGGAGTGGTATTCACAGTGATGCAAGGTGCTTGTCCAGGACGTCTTCAACAACGAGACGACAGCCTCCTTTTTATGTTCATCCCAGGACTCTTTGGTTCATGGTCGAATCTTTAGGGCTGTGCAAACCTTCTGGCCTCAACTACCAGCCGCCTTGATTGATGCGAACCAATTTGATGCCCAGCATCTCGATTCTCGACAAGAGCCAGACGACGCCTCTTGGCATGGGAACTCGCGAGCTAACGACATATGCGGAGAAGTCTGGGCGATTTGACAGACCAGCCGTTGAAACATGACTTGGCCAGTGCGGCTGAGCTGAGGAGACTTGGCAGGCGGCTGAGGAGAGCTATTGACGCCAACACCAACAAATCGCTTCAGCTCCCGCGTGTTAGCGTGCGCCAAGCCACGAACCAAGATCGCTGACTCGATGCCTTAATCTTTTTCAGCTGCTGAACGACGAGAAATCAGGCGGGGACAGGACAACTTGACATGGAACATTGAATGTGGGTATGCAGGCTTGCGCCGCCACGCGCCAGTCTCGAGTCAAAACGCCAAAGGCACCTTGAAAAACGCCAGCGCCCACACGTTGGCGGCGTCGTGCCGCTCAAAAAGCCCGAGACCTCCTTCAAAAAGCCCAGTGTTCTGACTTGCGGGGTAGACTGCCGGCGCAGCAAGCTTCCTCCTCCCACCACGTCCCTATGGACCTCTTTGGCCACCACCAGCACCCTGGCAGTGTCGAGCCAACCGCGGAAGACTGGGCGCGCCTGCGCCCTCTCGTAAGGGAGCTCTATCTCGACCTTCGTTGGAAGATGGAGCAGATCAGCGACTACCTAGCCTCGCTTGGATACCGAGTCAACACGCGCATGGTCAGGGCTAGAATCACCATCTGGAATCTGCAGAGGAACAACCGGACCCGCGACATGGTGGCGGCCCTCTGTCTGCTCGACCCCGACCCTGCCATGTGGCCATCGCCCGAGCCTTGCTTCTTGATACGGGGACGTCGTGTTACCATGGGCGATGTGCTTGGTTTCTTCAGGCGCAAGGGCATCCGGAATCCTCTCCAGTACGCACGGGCGACTGCGCACACACACGCACGCGACCGCCATGGGACAGCAGCTGTCACGCTGCTCCAAGAGGGGAGCGGCACTGGTCACCTCGGTGCCGTGGTCCATCACCCACCCGCGGCCAGCTCGTCTTGGTCTAGGCGCCCAGGCCCAACGCACATGACAACCCTTGAGCAGGGGGCGGTCGCCAGCCTACGTGAGTACTGCATGGCCTATATTGGCCTGGCCCATAGTTCTGGGTTGGTCCGCGAGCCAGAGGTCCACCAGTTCACCACGCACGGACGTTTCGGGGACCGCACGCAAGAGGGTCTTGCGCAGCTGGTACGGGGCAGCCAGGCTGCCGCCTTTCGACACTTTCGTCGCGCTTTCGATCTGGTCCGCTCCCTGCTTCAAGACTGCCACCCCATAGGTCTGGCCCAACTGCTGGCCGTTGCGTGCGAGCTGGCGGCATGCACGGTGGGCGGGCCTCGTGTCCTGGCGTCTCTGCTGGGGTACACGGCCGCCATGGCCTCCATCTTGCGGTTGCCAGAGCCGCTGACGAGGTTCCTGCGGACCCTATCGCTCTGCTCCATGCCGCACACGCTCCTGGTTGCCGTCGTCTCGAGTCTCCGGGCCGCGCTGGCCGTCTTTTCGGAGCCCAGCCCGACGACCTGGCATCGACTCTACATACAAGAGCGCCTGTGCGACTGCCTGTACCATGGGCGTGAACGTAACGAGGGGGCCGTCCGACGCGCCCAGCTCCTGCAGGATCAGGAGTCCTTCTACGGGCCTTGTGCGCGGAATGTGCTGTGGACCATGACCAACGTCGCGGACGACCAGCTGTGGACAGGCAGCGCGGACAGGGGTCGCCTGTTCTACTCGACGACGTTGGCTCGCGCCGAGCACCTCAGTGGTTTCGGGCGGGCCAAAATACGCTTTGCGGCACTCGAGGGCCTGGCCCGTGTAGAGCGAACGCGCTTCGAGGAGCTGTCGAGGCGAGGCGCTGGCGACGAAGCTCGCGATGCTCACGCCGTCGGCCAATGCCTGCATACTATGCGCCGCTGCCTTGACGAGGCTTTGGATGAGGCCCTGATCTGGTTCGACCCGACCAGCAGGCGTATCACGCGGATCAAGGAGCAGGCAAGACAACTTCGACATCTCTTTACCGCCATGGGCTGTCAAGAGACTCAAGGGCCTGTCGCACCACCGTCACCAGGGAGCAGCGGGTCGACTGCATGGTCTGCCACGGTCACTCAGAGTCCATGAATGGGTCGGGTGTCTGCCGGCAAGTGCCCGTTATTGCGGAGAGCTCTGATTCAGCTCAAAATATTTCAACCTCGCTCCTCTCGGCACCGTCAAAGAGGCTAGGCTGTCGTTGCTCGACACCAGCCCTCACGCGCACCAAGTCGTGATGAAAGTACCCTACTCGCATGAGCCTAGACGGGTGCCCTGCCACGGGCGTCAAGACAAGTCCCACCTGCGTCTCCCAAGTCTGTGGATTGCCCGTCCGATCCCCCGATTCGCCAGAGACGTGAGCCACGAGCAAGCTGTATAGCTCCACATTCTCTGCGAGGTCGCAGTCTGGGTGAAAGGGACATTCTGGATGGTCGAGTCGCAAATCCAAGCAGTTACCGTGAGGATACACGCCACGTCTCGCACTCGAGTCCGCGGTCGAGGACCTACTTTCGCCCCCTCGCGTCGAGGCATCTGGAGCGCCGGGTCGCAGCTGTCCGACAATCTTCACCGAGTACTTGGCCTCGTCTATCGAGAGCGACGGCTGTCTCACAAAGTCCGACTGTGCAGGCGCAGCTGTGACCTCGGCGACGAGCGAGACGCGTGCCGCGGGATCGCGCACGACTTCGCCTCGCCGCACCTCGATGCTCGCCCAGGACCAGGTTGGTGCCCTCTCTCGACAAGGCGCACCCCGGCCCCGCCTCACGTACCACAGCATTTCGCGCAGCAAGTAATCTCTCCACAGTCCAAAGGACCAGGTGAAGCCCCAGGTCTGTTGGATCCGCTTGCCAAGACCGGCCAGGGCCACGAGAAAGTCTGGACGGCGGCTGAGGCTCGTGCGGCAGTATCTTCGGACCAGCTGGTGCCAGTGGCCGAGGAAGACATCCCCTGCCAACTCTTCGAGTCCTTCTAAGCCACAAGCGGAAAACAGGGCCTGGTATTCTGACTTGGACACGGCGCCACGGTGGTGGCAATGGTCGCCGTCGGGCCATGCCGCTTCGCACCTGAGCTCGGTCTTGCACTCTAGGTGGATGAAGTTCCGCGTGCAGTGCACTGTCCGCGGCGACAAGATGCGTTCCTGAAACACCCACGCCCTGGTGTCGAGGTGATACTGTGCCCGGTCAAAGGTATGTGACAGACAGTAGGGTGTGCACGGCGGGACGACTTCGTAGGGGACCTTCGCGTAGGAATCCAGGCGGCAGATAGCCAGGCCCAGAGGATTCCGCGGCCTAATGAGGTTCTGGGTACCGTCCACGCATTCAGATGCGGCAATGGTGACCGTGGCGTTGCCGAATATGTCGCTCATCTTGCCCGCCTGATCTATCCAGTCGTCCGAAGCGGCTGGAGAGGTGCTTCCATCCTGCATGATACAGAGGGCGTCGATCCACAAGTACCGGAAATCGAGGCCCCTGGCCACCCGAATGGCATCCCTCAACAGGACGGGCAGCAGTGGCAGCTGGATCTCTCGATGGAAATCCCCCAGGGTCGCGGACGTCAACACGTACGGCTTGCTCAAGCCCCAGCTATAACTCAACGCGCAATACTCCACGTCGAGCATCCCCTCCGTGTCGATGAGCCGTATCTTTTCCTGGTCCTGGAAAGCCTTCAGGTCCAACAGACGCCTCGGTAACGCCAGCATCTGACTGTGACCAAGCAGCTGGAGACCGAAAGGGTCGCTCCCGCACAAGAAGTGCGTCGTCTGGCATTCGCGGATCCAGGATTTGATGAACTCGGCAGACGCCTCGGAAAAGGTGCTGGTCTGCAGCCGCGATGAAGCAAGTGGTTCTTGTTGCTGTTGCTGCTGGCCGGGAGACTCTGCGCCGTCTGAACTTGCTAACAGCAGGGACTCGCCAACTGCCGGGGGAGGGGTGCTGACATACCTTGGATTGGACGCAGCACCAGTGTATGGTTGTTTAGTATCTGGCCATGGCTCGTAACCCCGGACTGTTCACAGGCGAATAGGGTGAGGACAAACGTGCCGCTATCAGGGCTCAGCGTTGCTATCAATATGTACATGGGCCGATCGCCGCCCAGGGGCTCGCTATGTCCATGGCAGCCGGTGCATCCAGAAACACTAGCTACGATAATGGAGCAGAAGTGGCAGCCCAGCGAAGCGTTGGACACCACTTGGGATTGGCGAGGCGCGTGGAGGAGAAACTGCTGCGCGCAGGTCGCTTGCGCGCTCCACGAGCTTTTCCAGAATGATTGGCAAAGAGAGCAGAGCTTGTGCGGCTGTACCGTAGCATTGGGAACATTTTTGTAGCCGCTGTTGTCCGACATGGCTAAACATTCGAATTCGTAGGGCCGGGTGTGTTGTGGATGTGATCACGCCCCGTCATTGAAAAGGGACTAAAGTGTACCGACGTAGCAGAATGGCGGAAGTCTTCCAAGGCAAGACGAAGAAGATGAAGAACCCCGCTCCCGCCCCCTCCCAAACCACGTGCATCCTGTCGGGGTCAACCGTTCAGTCGACGACGTCCATGGATGCGGCCGCACCAGAAGCCAGGTGAAGCCACGCGGTTTTACTATTCATCAGGCGGCCAGTGGGTGTTGTTTCTGACGCGAGGGTTCCCCAGGCTGGGATCAACGGCCGATCCTCTCCGGCGTCTGCTCTCCCGCTGTACCACAAGGGCAGCGTCGTAGTTACCCCCGCTTCAAGAGTTTGAATCCGTTCGTCCCTCTCGACGCCAACGTTTTTCCCTCTGGGATATCCCGAGGAAGTTGAAGATGGAGGACTTTCCTGAACTGGGGAACAACGGCTGCCTTCGTGGTATCGCTTATACAAGCAAGTTGTTTATTATTCATGTTTGATGAGACAAATGGAGAGGGAAACGGATTATGAAGGAGCGGATAGTCAACTTACACGCCTATATGATGGTGTACGCCATGATCATCTACCCGACCCATCTCATTGTGAGCACAGGAAAAAAGACCTTATCGCATGTTGGAAGTGCGTTGAATCAGTGGAGCTCGAAAAGAGTTCCCCGATGGCCTCTCATGGAGGCATATGCCTGGCTGACGATGGTAACGAGGAGGCAGAGGATGCATGTGCCCGTCACGGCCAGTGCGAATGGGCACAATGGGGCTTGTACCATGGTCACAGGCTGGCGAGGACATAAATCGACACCAAAGAGCCGAGAAACGAGAGGTAGACCGTGGACTCCGAGGCTTTGACGAACATGCCCAAGTAGTATAACGAATGTCAATCGTAGTTTTTCACATGGCCATCTAATTGCCGCCATGTTTGACCAATCAGTTTCCCAGCCCATGTGCACTTGCATCTTGGGTCAAAACCATGCCATTTCAGGTTTCTTAATAGAGGTTATAAGCTGATCGACATTCTCATAGTATTGGACAACGTCGAAAGGATTGGAGTGACATGTATTTAGGACACTCATAAACTTCTCGATACTCTGTATCTATCTTTAGCGATATTCCACGCTCGCTCATGCGCAGAGATAAAGTTCGAGATAGAAATCTATCCACATCACCTCAATGCCCACCAGCTGCTACACTGTCTGTTTCCGAGTCCAGTTCCATGAACACGCCAGTCCATAGACCCATCCAGTCACTACTTACTGATGGTCTGGGTTACCAGGGTGCCAAGCTCCGGGATCACAGGTATAGCACCACCCCTGACCGTCACAGGAGCATTGGTTGATGAGCTCAGGTCTGTGTTAAAGCTCCCGTCAGAACATGGCTCAATCAACATGGACGCGTGGGGGCTACTCACCGATTGATGACAGACATGCTGTTCTATGCCAAAGTTCAGGTTAAGATCGGAAAGAGAGTTATCGACGATCAAGAGAGCAGGTCTTCTCGGAAAGTGTTAGGTGGAAGAGAAAGAAGGAATTTTGTTCTCAGCTGCGAATACCGAGACGGCTTCACCTTAAATCACAGAGCGCCCCAGTAATGGACCATGATCGAGACCGACTGTGGCTTGCATTCGCCACGTGAGCTGGCATTAGTGCTATGTACCGGGACTGAAATGCCTACTGGCCAATTAGAATCGGACCTTGAGGCAGTGTGGGCTGTTGAGAAGAGTAAAGAGAAGAGTTATTTGGAATTGCCATTTGCAAAAGTCCATATTGTTTGCAGCCAGTTCATTCATCCATGGTCGAGTTCCTAGGGCACGGAACATACCTCCTTCTGCTCGATTTGAGCACTTGGAAAGACCAGTCCCGTGCTCATGCGCACTGTATGATCGCTAAGTGCGCTCGCTGAAGATATCGTGGCCGGCACTCTATCTGCGATGGAGTGTATGTGGAGGGGTGGCATTGGGACTCTGGCTTGGCCGTGCTATGGTGCCCCTCCAGCTGCTCACCCACCAGCACCACCTAGTATCTCCATCAGCATCTCTTTTGCGCTCTCCATGTCTTCCAAGCGCCTATAGTGATGGCGCCCCTGTTTTAAAAGTTCAGACTTTGTCGCTACCTGTATAGCTGTCTGTCCATCTTTATCCTTGTTCAAAGCGTCGGCCCCTGACTCGAGCAAAGCCTTGACCACGTCGACGGCGCCATGCTGCGCCGCCCAGTGCAACAGTGGCAGCTCCTGCCACCCACCTCGTGGCTTCCGGAAATACTCGCTCACAGCATAGTTCTTCAGTCGAGGAGTCAATGCGGGCGTCGGCTCGATAGGTGCGCCGAGGCGAATGAGATCTCGGGCTAGCGATTTTGCTTCTCCGTCTGGAGCGCGATCAAAGTGGAGTGAGAGGGCGTGAAGAGGCGTCCAACCCTCAGAGGTTGCAACGAGAGGATCCGCGCCGTGATGAAGGAGAGCCTTGCGGAGCGTATAGATTCGTGAAGGGTGCCCTCCCCGTTGACGTTTGATTCACGGCATTTCGGGAGGAGGGCGTACAAAAGCGGCGTCCAGCCGGTCTCCGTCTTCACATTGACGCCAAGATTCTGAGAGCATATCAGCATCTCCATCGTATCTCTCTTGCCGCCGAGAGCCGCAAAATGAAGCAGGGACTCGTTTGATTCGGTCGTAAAGTCGGCAGCTGTCTTGCCTGAGTCAATGCTTTCGAGAAAGCAGTGAAAGTCATCGGGATCCGGAGCATGTTGTGCAGCGAGTTGAAGAGGGGTGACTCCTTCATTGTTAGGCAAATCGGCATCCGCATTGTGAGCCAACAAGCGGCGCATCGCGGTCAAGTTCCAGGAAGCTACTTATAGGCCCCAGCCAGAGCTGTCTCTGGTAAGCACGTGGAGTGCCGTGTTACCAACTGGATCTGGTGCGTTTGGGTTCGAGCCCTTTTGCAGGAGTGTTCGAAGAGCACCTGTGAAATCATGTCCACCACCGACGGCATCGATAACGAGAGGCAATTGGCCATCTACATAGAAGTTTGGATTCGCCCCAGCGTCGATGAGATACTCTATGAGCACATGCTGGTCCATGTATTCGACTGGTGTTATGTCGGGATAGCGCTCATGGAGATAGTCCATTCTCGAACTTATGGAAAGGCGTAATGCATTATTGAGATCGTTCCGGTCGTAAGGAACAAGCCGAAGGATCTCATCGACGACACGAAGCCGCCGACACTTCGCGGCAAATTCCAAGACCATCTTGTGAGCTTTCCGGTCCCAGTTTTGCCATGTTAACAAGTCCTGTACGATGCTAGCGTGGCCGGCCCTGGCGGCTTCCGCAGGATAAGCGATTTCTACCGGCCCTCGGTGCTCCCATAGAATCTTAACGACGGAGCGATGGCCAGCTTCGATAGCCAGTAAGAGCGCAGACGTCGGCTCAGCATAACCAAGCGCCACAGGGTAGAAAACAGTAGCATCAGCACCGTAGTCGACAAGCATTCGTACGGCATCCACGTTTCCTATATATGCGGCAAAATGGAGCGGCGTGCCCCAGCCCATGGCACAGCCCCGCTCGGAATTCATTTTTGCAGAAGGTTCTTCTTCGGGAGTGTTCAGCTGCGAGGCGACGTCTTGTGACGCAGTGGGGAGACGCTCTAGTTGGATGAGGTTGTCATCGCGGATGCAGGCGTATGTGATGTCTCGGGGGTCCGAAAAGCTATCGTGGCCGACAAGCCTAGTCATCGCAGACTGCATCATGACTGTTGACGTACTGGTGCGTGGCCTGAATGATTTAAGAGTAACTTGAGAGAACCGAGAGCAACTGAAATGCGCCCCTGCCTACCTGTTAGAAACGGAACACTGATGAGACAGAAGAGGTGCACAATTGTCTGTCTTAGCTGCTAGATCACCCTTGAATCGTCGACGTCTGAATCCAAGACCCACCGTCTTGAAGACAGCACGTTGAGGGTAGATATACCTTCCGTGTGGGCTTGAGCGGTGTAAATTGACCAAGCAGACGCATGATACGGGTAGCTCCCGTATTGTGCGCTTCGTAATCGAATACGCATTCAGAATATCCAGCTTGCACGTGTCCTTCCCAGGAGCGGAGCATGTTGACATCTGACCTCTCCTCATGGATTATCAGTACAGGGAGAGATTGCTGGACACAAAAACCACCCCTCACAAACAAAAGGAGCAAAAACAAAAATACATACAACAGCCGGGATTCGCTGGTCGTCACCGACCCAACTACTAGTCGGCCCCTTGGCGGCTTAACTATGGGAGAGCGGACGGGATCCCGTGTTCTCCACCAGGTATGGTCGTACGTGACAGAGTCCGTCCGTGCCAAAGTATATAAGCATAGTCCTCATGCCAGACAGATCTTCTCCAAGACCCATTTGATCTTGTGGTGGCACATGAGCATGGAAAAGATAATCGCTCGCTGAAGGATTGCAGTTCTCTTTCTATGAATACTCACTTTCGACAACAGACTCAGTGGTCTTCTATAAGCAGGGCCGAAATTCGGGTATTGCGCTGCGAAGCGTCAAACGGCACCCTGCTTCCCTGCGCACTCTTCAGATAACAGTTCCCACCGTACGACCCATCGATCGATGTCAGGTCCGCTATGAACGTGACGGCCAGACACTTGTCATCGCTGCCGTAGCGATTACAGGCGCACAGGCAGTGCTCGAAGGAGTAGGTTATAATGGCGACAATGTCGATGTCATTGCTTGTTCTGTCGATGCTACACTCAGTGTCGAAGTAGTAGGTATAGGCGCTGTTAAGCCGGGTAGACGTCCTGTCGCCGGTGAGGGCCGGGCAACTCAGCGCGAGAACGACATCGTCGGGTGGTTGGTAGCCTGTCTCCGTCGGTGAGGCGGACGGTCCCGACGTCGAGGTTGTTGTTGGGGATGGGGAGGTCGTAGGACATGTGTCCCGTCCCTCCGCTATTCCTTGTCTTTGCCCAGTGGGTTTCAGTCAGCAGAAGACCATATGTGGGCTGGTCCCAGCTGTCTTCATACTGCTGGTCACACTTATTGTGGTCATCATTGCGGCAGCCGTAGGTGGAGGTGTCGGCGGGTCGATAGCGGTGAAGAATGCGAGATCGTAGGCGATGAGAGTTTTTGCCCCAGGAAATATGGATGCGTGGCTTGAAGCGTGACAACTTGGGCTCATGCTCCGGCCCCGGCACCGTCTGCGACGTGAAGACTGACTGGGGCGACGGCGCCCACGAGGGGACCTGCGTCGTAGAATCGGGATACACAGCCTCTGGCGCGTCCGAGGTTTCAAGTATCGAGTACTTGGGCGTATTCAGATGGCGTGAACGAGGTGGGCTCGCAGCAAGATGCCCGTCCATCATGTCCTGCCAGTAGTACAGGACAGAAGAGAGCTACACGTACAGGTGGAGGCCGGACGTTGTGAGAGGGGTAGGGGTAGCCGGCGACGTATAAGAATGACGGAGACAGGCTATTCAACAGCCATTCTCTCAAACATCGGCGCAAGATCCATGTGTATTCTGCACATGTGGGCTGAGCCCCAGGGCTGAGGGAAGCGCCCCCAACGAGGAGACCTTTGCGCCACCTATCAGCGCCGCCGGCATGGATCTTCCTACATCTCGCGGCGGGACATGAATTTCATTTTTACCTACAAACTGAGCACCAATGGTATCAATCAGCCTTGCGTAAACGGTCGGCACAGTCGCATAAGGGTTGCACAATTATCTTGATCCTTGCTACGGCCCTAGGGCCAAGCTTTGGGTCTTTTTGGAGCCACTCGACAGCGAGAATAACCCCATTTTCGTTCAAGGAAAGAAAGGTTCGTCCTGCTTCATGGAGAAGTTCAATGTCGTCCTATCAGGTAAGTTGGAAATCGGGGTTTCCCCCCCTCTTGTCTTTCGCCCCTTGGCGACTGGTAGCCAGTTAAAGGTCTGCAAAGCTCGGATAGGCCCGTCAAAGTATTTTTTTGCGAATTACATGAAGTCTACGACGGTTTGTTTGCTGTCATATCAGCGACTGAGGTGGTGGTTTCGTCGGAGATGCTCTTGTTCCATGTTCTGTGGTTGAATGGTGTACCTGTGAGATGACGAGCAGCAGCGCGAGACCGTGTAAGCGAGTCTCTCGAAGATGACTTGAACGTGACATACTAACTACACTGCATTGTCTCGCAGCTTACAAAATTTGTCTGGCCCGTCGCATTCACCTTCCGGGAGCAGAGGCATGGGCCACCATCGAGCGCACCTGTGCCGCCACGTCCTCCACGAGGCAGCCGACGCGTTTTTCAACATTACCCACGATTGAATCAAGAAAATGCGTAATGACCGACACGCGTCGCAGTACCAACCATAATCTGGAGCAACTCTGCTTCGGCACCATCCCCTCCACGCCGGACGACCACGAGGCCCGCGAGGTGTCCTTCCTAGAGAACGAGGGCGTGTCAATATTTGCAGGCAACGATAGGCAACCACACCATCTACAGCCTGTGACCATTGATTGTCTAGAATCCCGAGCTGTTGCCGGTGCTCAAGACGTTGGGCGGATATGAGGCGGTGTGAGAGCTCGCGATGGAGCTGACGCTGTGCTACATCCGATTCAAGGAGGTTGCGATTTAGTCTCTTTCAAAAGAAATACACGATTAGGTGCCCAAATCTGAGGCACAAAGGTACAAACGACCCCGTCCGGTCCCAACCAGAGTCCATCATGCCAGCGCCCTGGTGCTGCACTCTGAGCGTGTTGGCAGCACATGCAATCAGACCACAACCATGCCGCAGAAACGAAAAGTCAATCTCTTGGGCTGTCTGCGGACTGCACCGTGGAATTATTTTATGAATGGCATGGATGTATCTTCGTTATACATTAACCATTTTCAGATCTATCAAGTCATACAAACATGCAGCAGTGAGAGGGAAAATGAATCCAGACACCCAAGCCACAGAAAACACCACCAATTATTCAACAAACCTGGGTCCTCATTGGAGAAGTCCCGCAGAGATGCAGAGGGCCTGGAGGCAGCACGATCCTTGGGGATTCCTATACTTGGAACTTCCCACCTTCGCTTCGTGTTCAGATTATCTCATTGTCTGCGAGAACTTGTCCAGCCGACTACTCTGTAGACATCAAAACGCAAGCAGAACTTGCTCTCCACATGGATTATCCTGAGCGTCAGGATTGAAGTCTTAGTGCACAAGGGCTTGGATCCTCGGACACACGTTCTCTTTCTTCTTCCTACTCCTAGAAACAGAGCCCACAGACTTTATCATAGGTGCACTTTCGATGTATCCTCGGCGTTGCTAGGGTCTGGTTGCTACCAATCAAGTTACAAGTCTTATTCCTTTTACTACCGATTCTTGAGGGCAAAACCACAAGCCGGGCTAGAGCAGCCCGTCCCTCCAACGAGACTGTGGACTACCTCACATTCCGCCCACCCCCTACCCAACGTTTGATCGGCCACGATGCCATCGTCGAACATGACTAGAGCCAAAAAGTAAAGCAGGCATCAGAATATGCAAAAAACACAAAAAACATACAACAGCCGGGATTCGCTGGTCGTCACCGACCCAACTACTAATCGGCCCCTTAGCAGCTTGACTATGGGAGAGCGGACGGGATCCCGTATTTTCTACAAGGTATGGTCGTATGTGCTGGTTGTGGTGGAAGCATTGGTTATATTCAGCACAGCTTCTCTTTATCTTCTGACACAGAATCCGCCGTCATCCTGTTCTTGTCCGGAAATCGTCCCAGGCCTCAAGTTGAGTTGATTGTATGCTCGGTTCGAAAGACCACGGTTAAGCTGATCCCAATTGAAAAGCGTGCCCTGCGGTGCCAGTTCCACTAAGAATCAAAGATTCGTCAGCAAATGAAACATCCTCGCGTTGATCAGGCTAAGTGTATGGTCTATGCTGCTCAGAAATGATGGCGTCTTGCCTCTCTTCTCTGGGGCGTCCCAGCCGAGCGTCGCTCGTACAACGCACACCACACGCCTCCTCCAGCGGGCTCAAGCACAGACACTCTACTTCCAGCCTGTGCCGGCTTCTCCTTGGACCATATCTCCACCGGAAGGCGGATTGGAATCTCCCAACGATCCATTCGTGCCATCAGCCCCATAGCTGTAGGCACGATCATCCTCCTGATCATCAGCCGTCATGCCGTTGCCGCCTATGCCCGACCCAGAGTCGATAGAGGCATTGTCAATTTCACCACCCTCAATGGCCGCCAGGCGTGCAGCTCGGCCTTCCTTCTTGCGCGGCACCGGGGCCCGCCCGTTCTCCTGCACATAGAAGCGTCTTAGTAGCGCGACTGCCTCGTCACGGCCCCATCCGCCCTCAATCTCATATCCTGGCTCCACGTTGCCTCCATCTCCACCACCTGGCGGGAAGGACAGCCCAAGCACCTGCTTTCCATCCGGCAGACGCATGGGAGGTGGTGCTGGGTGCGCACTTGCCGTCTGCCCATCTTCTCTAACGGGGAGCGAGTTGGCATGAATGCTGAACACACCGCCAGTGCCGCCGAACTTATCGTTCACCGCACCAAAGAACACCTTCTTGATGCCCAGCTGCCTGAAGAGCGATGCACACATGACGCACGGTTCGACCGTGACATATAGTACGCATTCCTTGATGATGCTCCGATCAAAATGCTCGTCTGGGATCTCTTTCTGGCCGTAGGGGTACAAGTGCCCCTTTTTTCCATCTTCGTTGCCCTCGAAATGCAGTGCTGCTGTCATCGAAGAGTTGTCATCGCTGTCGGTTTCAGATAGTTCGACCTTTGGCTTGAGGGATTTTGTGAGAGGGCCCGTCTTTCCCGGTCTCGACAGCAGTGCATTAAGGGCCATGAGCTCCGCGTGTCGTGTTCCGTTGCGCGTGATGTTGGTTGCGTTCATGCCGCGGGCGATGATCCGCCCGTTGTGAACCAGCACACAGCCTACTGGAGTCTCGTTGATCTTGAGGGCGAGCCGGGCCTACTATTGTTAGTAGACTCCCTCGAGGACTGAAGTGACGTACCATATCGAGCGCCTCCTCAATGAACACAAGATGCTTCCTTCTCTCCGCGCGATACGCCCTCTCCTCCTCGGTCAGCAGCTCATCAGGTGTCAATGGTCGAGGTGCTTGTTCTTCAGGCTTGGGCCCTTCGAGAGAAACCTGTTGCACTTCGCTGAGGCCGAGACGCTTGGTGTGGTCAATGAGGTTATCGATGGATTGTGCAGACGGCTTTGATTCCTTGGGAGGAATGGGAGCAGTGCCTGGCGGTTGATTCTCCTTGCCCGATGGAGCAGTCTTGTGCTGTGTTGCCGCCATCTTATTCTGCAGTTGCCGCAAGTCAGGCGTTGCGATGAGAGGGGGGGATTTCGAATCAGCCTTCATTTCGTTGCCAGCTTCGTCTGCGTCTGGGTCCTGGGTCGGCTGATTGGTGGTAACAGCGTTGTTGCTCGCGGTTTTGGATGGCTCGTCAGGTTGAGGTGAAGTCGAGGTGAGCTCTGGTCCGGACGCCTCAACTTCAGCCGAACCGGCGCCTTCCTTTGAGGAATTGGGACGGCCAAACAGCTTGCGCAAGGCCTTTGTGGTTGCCTCGCCTGCCCTTTTGGCTCCTGCCAACGATAATGTTTTCATCTTGGCACACTGGCAACAACAGCCCGAGTTGGAGCTTGCGTCTTTTGAGCTCAAGATGTGAAAGCGCCGGCGATTGCGAGTGCGTGACTGAGATCGCCGGAAGATACAGGCAGTCTGTGATTCACGCACGAAAAAAGCTTGCTCTCTGGCTGACGCCTGCAACGCTAACGGTCAAGATTCAAGGCCCTGAACCTCAAAATCGCGCCGTTCTGTCGCAGGCTTCCTCTCTCCCTCACACCTCCCCCCAATCCAACGGCACCTTCCTGCACTTCAGTGTCTCCGTCGGTCCAATCTCAGCCCAGTGCTGGAGCAACAACCGGTACAACTGTGAGCAGGCCAAAAGTCGCGTCTAGGCTCACAACAAATAATGTGAAAACTGTCTGGCCGCGGCTGGAGACAAAGCGAGTTTTTCCAGTCTACAACGGCCACCAGAAAAGACTGCGACGTTGTTTGCTGCTAGTTGCCAACACAGAGCGCCCAGAATGACGGCCTGCTGCACCTGTGGACCAGTCTCTAACGTGAAACAAGGATACCGCGCTGCGCTGCGCCTTTGTGCGTCCGGTCCGCGCGAATGAGGACTGGATTTTGGCGATAGACTCCCAGGTCTGACTTTTTGCAATCAAAACCATGCAATGTCGCTCGCAGTAAATTGGTATCGCTCTTTTGGCCGAGTGGCTCGGGTTAGTAGAGGTACTGTTCTTCGTCGTCAAAAATTCTTAGATGCTGGTCTGCGGGGTCACATGACCAGGATTCACGCTTCAGGTTACACAGCATGCCAGCAGTCCAAGGCAGCGAGAAAAGGCAAGATCGGGCTTGTGGTTCAACACCTTGACCAAGATATGGCATACGCGCTCTGTTACTCGGAAAATCAAAATGGAGTGTGGGTGAATTTCATGCAGCCACTCTGGGCTGATCATGTATTAGAATTAGACTAGAATGCTCGACCAAAACCAAGAACGCTCAATCCCGCTAAAATCAACAGTGGCCGTGCGTCGCACCATGGAACGCGTTAGCCTATCCAAGATGTCGCTGCAATAAACGACATGGCCACGATGGGCACTATTGCAGCGAGACTAGTCCTCAGGGACCCAGACATAGCGCCACGCGCCACGTTGTGATGGGATTCTGACTGCTTCTTGCGGCCGCGGCTGTTGCTGGTGACACTGATCATTGCCATAGCCGCGTAATACAACAGGCCGCCGGAGCGGCCAGAGTTATCGCCGGCGATGTCTTGAGGTCGTGGCGAGGACAGCGGTGGGCATCCGGGGTCGGGCGACCACACATTCAGACTAACCAACGACCCAGCCATGGGAGCAGCGACAGTGAAGAAGTTCTCCTCTTCACGGGATGCGGGCGAGGTGGACAGCAGAGACTGCTGCGACGAGCTGCTGATGGTGCTGCTTGGATCGCTCTCCGATGTCTTTAACCACCATTGATCTGTCGCTTCTAGCGAAGGACTGTGATGATTGCTTGGTGTCGACAGAATGGGAGACAGCGACTCGGCCAGCGCCGAGGAAGAGCTGCTGCTGCTGCTTGTTGATGTCCTGAATTCTTCTTGATCAAGCACGGTTTGTGACAAGAGGTCTTGGGGGTCATGGAAGAAGTTGTAGTCTTCCTCGCCGTCGGCAGGATGGGGAATCATCATATCTTTCCAGAAGTCGTCGCCAAAGGCAGCCGTATCCAACTCCTCGCCGGTCTGGGGCATGTTGAGGAACGCATCCCAGTCGAGCTCGTCGTCGAAGGTTGCTGTTGTGTCGAATGACGATGCAGCCATCATGTCCGAGGACGAGGCAGTCGAGGGTGTCGCTGTCGCTAAAACCTCAATCGTTTGTTCCGGCTCCTGGCTGATGCGAGCCTTCTTGGCGGCCCGACCCGAGGCCACAGGCTGCTGGGCCTGAGTCTGCGAAGCGGCCGGGGCGGGACGCTTCTTGTGGCTGGGGTCGCAGCGGACCTTCTTGCGACGGCAGGAGTCGCAGGCCTTGATGACGCGCATCAGGTGGGCGTGGTCGCGCTGCTCCTTGGTCTTTGACCCGCGCGCGGCAGCATTGGTGACGTCCACACCATCCTTGGTGAGGATCTTCATGCCAGGCAGGTGCGAGAAGTCATTGGGCGCAGCCGCTTGCCGACGCGAGCTGGCCGTGCTGGAGGCCTTCCGGGACACCGAGGAACGGGTGGGACCCGTCACGGAGCTCCAGTCCCAACTCGAAGCCATGGGGCTGGCGTTGATGGAGGAGGCTGAGAGCGAGGCCGTGGCGGGAGACTGAGCAGGCGAGACAGCAGCGTACCCAGGGACGACGTAGAACTTGAAGGCCTGGCCGGTGAGCTGGGTGTACTCGAGGAAGTCGACAGAGATGCTGGCGCGCTTGTCGCTCAGGGGGGCGTTGCCAGGGATGAACATGTTGACCATATCATCCAGCTCCTGGGTGCCGAGGGCCGGGATGAACTGCAGAGGAGCTCCCAATTGCGTCTGGAAGACGGTGAAACCTTGGGGGAGACTATGCGATGCTGCCATTGCGTTCTTGTCGTTGGAGAATCCTGGCTCGGTTTTCGGTTGAATGGCGAGAACGTGCGCGCATCAAAGTGTGTCACGGTGGTGGTGGGCGCCTGCGAGAGAGCTGTGAGTGGGGGCCTCCTGCCAGCGGACTCAGTGATGCTACACACGCTAGGCGTCGGGCTCGCAGAGCGAACGAGTCAATGGGAGCGATGACCTGATTGCGACACTCCGGTCGAGTGTGTCGATGCAAGTCGCTGTGTTGGCGGTGCGGGATGGGTCAATGGATGTGGAAGACGAGGGAAAGCGAGAGAAGGCCAGGCCTGAGGATACCACCGGATGAGTCTTCCTTAAGTCTGACAGACGATCAGAAAGCCTCGCGAGATGCCGCGAGATGGCGCAGCACCTTGGAGGTTGAGTCTTTCGGCGTGCTCGAAATGGTCTAGCGGCGGATAGATTCAGTGCTGCATCTGCCAATGAGGACTCGCAAATATCCACACAACATGGAAATACGAGTCTCTCATTGGTTCACATGTGACACCTCATGCACGGAAGGAGCCCCAGCTTCGGCGAGCGCTAGCGTGGCCTTGATTGGCCAATGCCCCTTGGACCGAATGCAAATGTGAGACTGTGAGTCAACGCCGACACCACCAGCCCCGCCCTCCCCGGGTTCCGCTGGCCCCACCGTGCTCTCTCAGTTGTCCATGTGCTCACCCACACAGAGCTGTTAGTGAGTACTTGTGCTAGATCACGGTTTCCAGTGTGCAGAGGAGCCAGTCCTAGGTCCCGGTTGACAGGTTGACGGGTGCAACAGCAGGGCACACCGCGATTGCACCTCCTGGAGGTGCCTTCAACGTGACGGTGGTACGTGTTTTCCTGCCGGGGGACGATGATCTTTTATACTCTTCCCAAGATGAGGCCCAGACGGGGCCATGGTTGGCTTTTCCATGAAAGGGGTGCGGGATGAGGCGGCTGCATCTGGAGATGTCTGTGTGCGGGTGATGCTCGTCACGCCTACCCGGCAAGCCGTGGTCCTCTGTCATCACCAACCAATGTATTGAATTTAGCAGTGCACTACCGGACAAGGAACAGGTACGAATATCTTTGCGTCGCACTTTGCAAGAGCATGTAGAAAAATGGGGGTTTTATGGCAAGCTTTGGCGCGGATGATGCGTGAAGGAGTAATCGCCATCCAGGTGCAGACACGTAGTCAACAATATCATCAACACCACCTGAAGCTTTTCTCCCCCAGCTTCATTCACAGCAGCATAATTGTGTTCTAGGTTTAGTGCCTCCGCATATAATCTTACGTGTTTCATTGCAAAAATCGTAAATGGCACAATTGGTCCCACACGGTGACCAAACATACATGCATCGGAACAAACATTCACAGACTTCGCACACAAGGTGTCAAGCATGGTCACATTCATGCACGTTGCCTGCCCTTGGGACGCTGCATGCCTAACAAGTCCGTCGCGTGGTGGCTCCATGCACCGCCCCCGTTCGCTTTCACGAATCCCACACCGCCGTCTGGCGCTAGCTTGGAGGTGCAAGGTGTCGCCGCTTCTGCGTTACTCTTCGACGGCGCTGGTGGCCTCGGAACTCGCTGCGGTCTCGGGGGTCGCACCGCAACGGGCTCGTATGGCACTAACACCTGCGGCGGTCTGCCGACTGCGTCGCCCTTGGTGGCAGCTTTACGGCCCCGGGTCGCCGGATTCGCGAGGCGAATGGCGCCCCCGACCTTGGGAGGATCGGCGGTCGCGACGGCATTCTCGACATCTGGTGATGCTTCATCTTTCGAGTCGACAACTGGCGGTTCTGCCATCACCGGGTCATCTGCTGCTGGTACAGTCGCTCCCGAGCCCAGCGGCAAGCCCGGTTGCTTTGAGCTCGATCCTAAACGGGCAGTTGCACTGGCCAACGCGTCCGGAATGAAATGCAAATTGTCTGACAGCTTGAAACCGACAAGTTCCTTGCTTCTTGAGCTCTTGCTTACGCGAGAGACGCGCACCTTGCTCGTCGATATCTTGTTGTGTGTGACCTTGCCTTGCGCTTGTTTGCCTCGCGAGGCAGCCGCAGGCGGACCCGCCCAATCATCCTCACTAGATGAGTCGCCATTGGGTAGATCGGAAGGCTTGGCTGTGGTTTCCTCGGGCACTGGTGCTTTTCCCTTTGTTTTCCGTGGTCGCTTGAGCAAAGCTGGCGCGTTTCCCTCCTCCTCGCTCTCGCTCACCATGCTATAGGGATTCCTCCGCCTCACTGGCCTGCCTTTGGTCGCCACATCTGTCGTAATCGGTTTATCCGAGTCGTTAACGGCCTCCTGCGGCTCCCTGATTGAGTCTGGAGTCTTGGTTGATCGTTGGCCTGCGTGTGTCCGCTCCGGCGTCCCGGCCGGCGACGTCGATTTGTCCCTATCGATGGGTTTGTGGCTGAAAGACAGTCCCTGGTCCCCTTCCGATTCTTCCTCGACTTCGGCAGACTTTGCTCTGGACAGCCACTCCTCAAAATCGGCCTGTTCTTCCTCTGGCACGGTATCATGAACTGCCTCACCAGCACCATCAGTTGTTTCCAGGGGGCTGACACCTGCGTCTTGGCAAATATCATTGTGAATAGCTGACGCAACTTCACAATTGGTGGGAGCCTCAGAATTCTCAATGTCCAGGTCCATAGGCAGCGTGGGCGCTGCCTTCGGTGTGGACTTGGTGCTGGTAGCGTCTGGAAGACGAGATCTGGCTTGTACTTCGTCGGCCGCACTGTCGCGGGTGCCTGGTTGATCCTGGAGATCTGAAAGCATGAGAAGCCCCCTCCTTCTCCGCGATTTGATGCGTAGCTCTGTTCGAGGCGGCTGGTCAGTGTTTGCAGGCTGCTTCTCAGCGGCGTGATCGTGGGCCCGCCTCCCTTCAGATTCATGCTGGCCACTTGATTTGATGCGGGGCTTGCTGGTATGTTCTGCGGAAACAGACGCCGTATCAAGCGGAATATTGGGAGTTTTGCGTCGGGGCTTTGGTGTAATATTTTCACTGTGTGCCGGCTCGTCGTCGACGTCGATAACAACTGGAGGTGGCCGTGAAATAGTCGGCTTGGCGCGCCTCGCCGTCTCTTTCCGTAGCATTGAGGTGGAGGATTCACCTCGTTCAAGTTCTGTCGTTCTGTGTCGGGAGGTATTCCCCATGTTCGATGCTACTTCAGCTCGCTTCTCCACTAGAGTTGCCACACCAACCTCCTCAGGAGACGAAGTATATTTGCCGGCTCTGCGCAATTCTTTTGGGGGAGCAGAAAGCTTTGACCTTTCCGAGTCTTCTTTCACTTTGTGTATTTCCTTTTGGTGCTTTCTTTCACGTGCTCCAGCGACAGCGCCAACCCCATCATCCTGAACGTCAACCGGCTCTGCACTCGGCTTGCTGGACAGGACCCGGCCACGACCGCTCCATGTGTTGATAGGACGTGCAGAAAGCGTCAAGGATGTGCCAAACAGCGCTCTCGCGTGGCTCGACTTGCTCGGCGGACTCGGACCTCTCTTCATTCTCTTGGCCGGCGGCGGCGCTTCCTCCCGCTCACGTTGGAGTCTCTGCTCATACGGTGATTCCTTTGGGATATTGGCCCGCCCAATACGTCCAGGTGTACGCATAATCTCCGTAAGAGGTCGCTGAAGCGGCTGAAGAGGGATATTGCCACCGTTCGGCCGTTCCGCCACTGGCGCTCTTGAAGCAGCCGGCGACTTGGCTGCGGCCTCTCGTCTACGCTTTTCCACCTCGCGCGCTCTCTTGTCCACCAGCTCTCCAAGGTCAACTTCTTTCGTGCCAATCTGTTCGCAGACCTGCACGATAGCCCCTCCCCGGTCGAGGTTGATTTCCTCCCCCTCTTCCAAGGTTTGGTACGCGGACAGATGCGCATCACCGACATTTCCGCCTCGGTCATCGTAGACCATGATCCTGTTGTTGAAGGCATGGAGTTTGAGCTTGCCATCGTGCCATCGTTTCGTCTTGCGCTTGAGGTCGTGCGTGAAGAGGCAGATGTATTCGACGATGGAGGACGTGGTTGTCGGCGGCGCGACGACGGGGCGGTGAACCGGATACGACATGTCAGGCAATCGTCGTCATCTTTTGAATGGGTTGCTATGCCGGCAGTCGGACAATCAAGTTCTTCACCAGACTCTGCAGTAGAGCGTCAGCAACTTGGAGACGCGTTAAAAGGTCAACGCGACGCGAGCGGGGGGCGCCCGCCTTGCGCCAAGTCACGTGGGCGACACCAACATACAGGACCCGACACAACTGTCACTGTAGCTTCCTCTACGCAACTACCTTGTACATCAAATTCACGAGCGGATGTAGCACTGCTTAGTTCTCAATCGATCAACCTATCAAAATGCTGAAAAAGTGGCTCATGAGATTGTGCATGCTGTGCTGCCTCCCCTGCGGAAGGTCTGCGGTACTGCTCAATGCTTCAACGCCAAGCCATGTTGCGATGCCCCCAAAGTGAAATCCGAACTCCATGAAGAAACCCGCACATGCGGCGCGGCATCCGCAGGCTCTTCGATCCATGCCGATACCGAGTGCAGAAAAATTTCTAATGCCAAGCCATGGTGATGCAATGTCGAGGTCGCTTGTTTCTCCTGGCCATGTAAAAGTGAGTAATGTCGTCATCGTGCCCTTGCAGCGCTAGCTTGTGATGCCGTGCCGCCAAATGCCATCCCGGGCCACGAAAGAGGGGCCTGTCTCAAACCCTGTGTTCGGCGCTCGTGTCCATGATTTGCTTGTAGTCATCCATTGAATGGACCTGTTGGCGGCGCGAGGCCTTGCGATGTCCTCTGTGCCTGTTGGTCTCCCTTGTCCAGATAGCTGCTCCCAGAAGACTCGAGTTCCATCGGCGTTACTGGTCCGGGGCTGCCCAGAGGATGCAAACGTGGCGAGGTGGGCTTGGGCGGCGCGAACCGCATTTCCACGGCAGGGGCGCCGGGCGGACTCAGCACACCAAGAAAAGGCGCATGGGGCTTGATGCCCCGCAGTGCTTGCCCGTCTGCGCTCTTGCTGATGACCTCACTCGCAGCCCGCGAGGCCTGGGCCACCATGTCGCGCTGGTACTGCTGGAGTTGTCGCTGGCGCCTGGCTTCGGGGTCCGTGGCAAATGATCGCTGACATGACGACGGGCTGGTGGGGCCGTCGAATCCGACCAAACCGGGCGATCGACCGTCGGATGGGGTTGACGACGTCGCTGACAAATTTCGCCGCGGATGACTCGTGGACCTCTCATAGTTGGAAGGATAGTACTTGCCCATGGGCAGCGGGTTATCATGGTAGCCCGAAGGGAAGTATGAGGCAACGGGGATGTCTGGCGCACTCATCTCGGACCAGTGGAGAGGCTGGGGTGGTGCAGAAGGATTCCCAGGTGCGGCAAGGTTTCGAGAAGGGTCTGTTCCCACGGTCTGGAATGGGTGTGTCTTGTGCACTCTGCTTTTTGGATCTTCGTGGAGGGGGAAGTAGCCGCTGCCAATGTCAGTGGTCGAGAATGAGGTGCTTTGGATGCCGTCTACTCACCCAGGCAAATCACCTCTGGCGGACAGAGGCTCGGGAGGTGTGTACACAGGGGCTGAATTGGCTTTCCTCTTTTTTGCTGGTAGATTGATGGCGATGGGGCGACTGCTGGGAGACGAGTGGTTGGCGAGGGAAAAGGCTTCTGGGTTCACAACGAAGGTCAGTTATATGTCCGAGTGGGTATGGAAACGCTTTGGCGCTGCATGTCGGGTTATAAGGGAATTCGACGGAGGACTTGTCCTGTTGATCCCACATCCGGATCGCGTAGGCACAGGGCAGGGAAGCCAGAGGAGGGGATGGGGTCAGCCATGATAGGCCGACGCACCTGTGACATGCGCCATGGCGTCCGTCATCTTGTGCTACCCCACGATGATCCCGGTTGATCGGGGCTAGCGAGCAGAAGGTGCCATGCGGGGACAGGGAATGGCTCCCTTTGTGCTCGCGACGCTAGTACTGGCGCCACGGGCTGTTTCTGTTTTTCGTTGCATCGACAGCATCCACCAAATTGTCTGTGGAATGCGCGCGACGATGCTGCGGTGCCAAGGAAAATGGCCAAGACGCCGATGATGCGCTGCCCTCCCAGGACGCCAAGCCATTCATTGGACCAGGGGTGGGCAGAGCTGCCAAGGCCAGGAGGGGCGGGCGAAAGTCTGGGCATGGACAAACAAAGAAAAGTCCTCGGAAATCACTTACCACGGCTTGGTGGTGGCGGCTCGGAGAGTGGAAAAGGGGGTGGTGCTACAGCATTCGCATGCCATGATTGATGCGTCAGCATGTGGTTTGTGGTGTTGCCTCGTCGTGGCTGGTATCCCAGCGTGGGCGTCGAGCGACCTGAGTGCGAGCATTCCTCGCTGTTCTTTTCGTCCGAGGCAATGGACCGTTCCGACGAGTTGGAGATGGTGCGTCCAGGCATTGCTGGCCTGCGGTACGAGCCGCATGGGGCGAGATACGAGGGCGACCGCACGGTGCGCGAAAAGCTGGACATGGTCGTGTTTGAAAGTAGGCTCCTCGGCTGCAAAGCAGAAGTTCGTTCTTGTTCTTATCGCAATCTGGGTGAATCCGGTCTGGTCGATGAGGGTCGGCGGCTGCTTTATCAATGGTTGCACCGAGACATTTGACGTGCGATCATGCCAGGATTAGGCACACATGAGTTGGGACACTGGAGAACCAGACCGTAACTGCTTGTCGCCAAGTTAACTCGAAACCACGTGTCGCGAGATCGAAAAGGACAGATCCCACAATGCACAAACAAAGCGCGTTGTCAGCTCAATGGTGCTTGCTTGTAGCTGGGCTGGCGGTCAGGCTCTTGGGGTGGTGCACCGTGGTGGTGAGCTTGCTGGCGCGCATGTGAGATCAGCAGCGTGTGCTGATGCTTGCTTGTTCTGGAAAGGCAAGAAGGAAGCACTGCAGATCAAATACGGAGGTGAAGGGAGGAGAGCTGTCTGTTGGTGCCATCGTGTGGTCTGATTTGGTGCCTGGGCGCGCGGTGTGGTGCAGCTCGTCGGTCGCCAGCTGTGTTGTGACTTGTCGTTGCTGATTCGCCGGAACAGCGGCCAATTCTCACCCAAACACCGCCCAGGCACTGCTTCACCGCAAGACCCAGGGGCTCTTGGAAGATATCGGTACCAGTACTCTTCCACCAGCATTCTTTTGTCATTATGCGCGCGTACACTTACACCTTGCGACACACAGGCGTGGCGAATGCAGCGACCAGTCGCATCCCTTGCGCGTCTGCTAACGCAGAGATCCACCCACTTGTCCTTGGCGCGATAACCGACTGTTGTGGCCACTGGAGTTGCTGACACCGCAACGGGCACCGTGCAGGATGAGACAGCTGGAGGCCTTGGGTGCGGGTGCACAGGCAACGTGATACGTCATTTCCGCGGACAGCGCCCGAGGCAAAGTGACCTTCACTTTGTGATTGCGCCAGTGAATCAAGGAGACAGCAGGTGGCCGCCAAGAAGCTAAGAACACGCCATCATTCACGCCGAAACAAACCAAGCAAGCACAGCTGATCGCGACGGCAGAACTGGAGGGGAATGTTGATCGCTTATAAATGTGGCTGGCGCACACCAAGCTCGAGGCGGGAAAAAAGCTCCGCGATCAGCATCAATCAAGTCTTGGCTCTTCGTCCTGCCCTCACGCTCTCGCCAGAATGAAAGGCTCATAAAGACTCCTCAAGATAAAAGGGTTTCCCATCCATTCGCGCTCCGTCCGGCCGATCTATATCAGTGCCCCTTCTTCAATGCATACATCCGCACCGGGAGAAGCGCATGACCTCCCGCCTCCGGGAACCCACGTTGCAACTCTGTCGTGAGGAGCGCCATGCCCGCCTGTTCGAACAACTGACGCCACTTTGCGTCCGTCCTGCATGATGAACTGCTCAGTCTCTGCATCCAAGTGCCCGAAATGGCAACACATACCTCGTGACGCTGTCGTCCTCTTCATGGAACATGTCCTCCTCCCTCGTGCTGAGGTTCTCCTTGACGACGACCATAGTCGAAGGAGAGGACATGACTTCCTGGCATGTTTGTAGGAATTTGACCACTTGCTCATCTGTGAGTTGGCTGAGGCACCATTGCACCCATACCAAGTCATACTTGATGTCCGCCCGGGGTTCCCATTCCTCGAGGCCCGCGTTGAAGATGTGCCGAACGCCATCATGTCCTTTGATCTGATCCGTGAATTTGACAATAGGTTCCACAATGTCAACAGTTTTTGCTACATTCAGGAGCAGTCCTTTGGTCACCCGTCCAATGCTGAGAAAGCCCTATCAATATCAACATGTCAAGAGTAGTCTGTGCTTTGCTGCGCTTACCCTGCACCGCCTTCGAGCACACAGTCGAGCGACTTGCGATCACGTTTTGTTCCTATGCCAAGTCTTGCCAGAAAAGTCCGAGATCCTTGAAGGTCAATTCTAGAAACGGAAGTGAAGCCTGGCCATGAAGGTACGCCTCCAAGCATCCCATCATCATCAGCGCTGCTCGATTGCCAGTACTGGCGACCTGCTTTTGTGTTGACATGCGCCTCTGGTTAGACGTCAGATTTGAATCCAAAATAATGAGAAGAACTCGCAGGGGGCTCACCAGCGGCGGGCGTCATGTTGGACAGGGATGGATCTGGTGGCCTGGGTGTTGCAATATGCTGTGTGACCAACAAGCCCGGAACTCCGGCACTTGACGCGGGGTGAGTTTCTGGTGGCCGGTAGAGCAGGGCGCGAACAGCCCCGAGAATACGGACAAGCGCTGGAATCGAACGGCTTTCTCGTGACTCTCACAAGGGCTATTGTTCTTGTCAGTCAAGGCGTGACTAGCGTCGCAAGTCCCTGGAATGTGTTCAGTATCTACATGGGGACAGCACGTGTCAGAGTTCGACGCTATCGCCAAGCTCGCAGGTCACGTGAGCGGCATCCTAGATCCACTGGATGGGAAACTTGGCTTGGGAAACGCCGCCCATAGATTACATGTAATTTGATTAATTATCTGACGGCCGTTCCCTGACAGTGTACGTATACCAAGTCACACGTGGGGACGGTCCAGCACTGTGGAGTGTAGACGATGCCCCTTCCCTTGCACTACTAGCCTTGTCATGCTGATGCCTGATTTCGTTTGGCAATACGACGCGGCCAGCTGTGCGGCACCACCGTAAAGTACGCCTTCCACCGCCACTCCTGGCCTGGATCGGCTTGGTGAACAATGTAGTCCCTCACCAGCGTGGCCGTGACCTTGCACAGCTCGATGCGCGCGAAATGCTGTCCCGGACACGACGCGTATCCCTGCCCCCACTGTATCGGAAATGTCAGAAAAGCTCTACACCCATTGTGTCGAGTGCACCTACCGGCATGAAGTACTTCTCTCGCGACGCAATGTCCTTTTGCAGCCATCGATCTGGGTTAAACACTTTGGCGTCGGGCCCCCACAACGCTGTGCTGTGATGGATGACCCAGGGATGGATGGACAGCACTGTGCCCTGGGGGAAGAATCGGTCGCCGATGGCGAGGCCTCCCTTTCCAACCTGCCGCGGCAGGCCCATGGGCACGGGCGAGAAGACGCGCAGGGCTTCCTTGATGCACGCCTGGAGGATCGGGAGCTGCTGGGCGTCGGCGAAGCTGACAACGGGGTCCTGACAGCGTCCCTCGCTCATGGCGCTGTCCATCTCCTCCCACGCGCGGTACCAGGCGTCGGCATGGCGATTCATAAAGTAGACTAATGCCTGCAGCGCACATGAGACGGTGTCGTTGCCGCCAGCGACGGCGCTCATGACATTGGCCTCCAAGTCCCGCTTGTTCACCGTGTCTGGGTTCTTCTGCGCGGCGCGCATCCAGTGGGCCAGGGCATCGAATCGACTGTCAGGATTGTTGATGCGGTCATCGAGAGCCTTCATAGCCGTATCAAAGACGTAGTCTGCCGGCAGAAGCTTGAGCGATGTCACCAGGGGATTGCCTAGCACAAGGTAATGGAGCCAATGCATGGGCTTGAATCCCAAGATGGACGCAAAGGCACTTAGTGGCACATTGTTGGCAATGATGCCATCGACATCGCGGCCCTCCCCGACAAAACCAAACTGCTTGGAGAAGAGGAACTCGCCCACCATGTCAAACGCCACAAAATGGAGATACTTGTCGAGGTCAAACACCTCGCCAGACTCGGCAAAGCGGTCCAGCTTCGCAAGCCAGGTCTTGATCAACTCGTCAATCGCATCCTCGCTCTGAAGACTGTTGTTCAGCGTCCAGCCAGCCGACCAGCACCTGGACACCTCGTTCTTGCGCTTCACGTCCGTCAGGGACATGGGTGAGCGATACCGGTAATCCGGCATGGTCAGGCCCTCGTACCAGTACGCCTTGGCCAGGGGCGCCAGTAGAATCTTTTTGATGCCCTCCGGGTGGCTGACACTGACTTCGTCAGGAGCGATGCGAACGAAGGGGCCTGCGCGCCGATTGTCAGTCTTCAGGGGTCGCGCCGAGCCCGACCACAGCACGCACCATGCTTCTCGTGGACCTCCACGAGAACCGTACTCTGGTCACCGCGCAGCACATGCAGAATGTGCCAGAAACGCGTCCATGCTGCGATACGCGGGCCCGGGACGTCTCGCACAGGCGACTCTTCCCAAGCGTGAACACACCAGCCCACCGCAATCAGGACCAGGAGCGGGACCCACTGGCGCAGTATCGTGAGGGCGGGGAGGAGAAGCAGAAACACCACCCGCACGGTCGCCCGCACCACGAAATTCGGTGAGAAGTACATAGTCATGTCACGCTTGCTGTCGGCCTCTGGAGCATGGCGGACACGAGGAGCAATTTAATCTGCCAAAGCATGGCGCAGCATGCCTGCAACCCCGGGCACTTGAATAGGGCTGTTGGTTCGTGCTATGCAGCCCTGTTGGTGGCAAGCCAAGCCAAGCCAAGCTGGCCTGCAATGTCACACGGATGATGGATCTAGGATTCAAAGTCCCGTTGGCTAGTGATGGGAAATTGGCAAATTGCTGTGATTATTGGACTGCAGATTTTCATTAGCTGCAGCAGCGTACAGATCGGACAGTGAAGTTATGAACCAACAGCACAAACCCCATCCTTGCTACCCAATCACCTGGAATCTCCAGCCGCTCCTTGAGCGCCAAGACACGACTGGGATCAATCACATACGTGTAGCCTATTGTACAGTAGTCTCCCCCCCTCCCAAAGCCTCCAACTTTAGGCATGTTCTCCCATCTTTTTCTCCCCTCCCAGCAGACGCAAACTTGCAAATGTTTTGCACGAGGGACTGAGAACAGATCTTGTTGTGTGTCAGGCAGTTTGGCAGCTTGCCAGGCTGCTTGTGCCAAAGAGCCTGATTGGTCAGGCAGCGCACTTCGGCCCACTTTTCAGCTCAGGCATACGAACGCGCTTTTCGCGTCTTCATCTTGCGTCCTTCCTCTTCATAACTTTCTTCACATAGCTGAATTGATCATCTTGTTCAGAATCAAAGATCTTCGGCGCCCAAGTGGGCCGCGCGTTGACTCCGTTGATTGCTGACCCGGAAAACTCCTCGAGAGTTGCGATGCGTCTCTTCTTCAACCCCGCCCATGTCCAGATCTCGAGCAGCACCCCAAACGAGAGCGTACAAGTCGAAGCTATCACTGTCCCTGCATGGGCTGCCGAAACCTGTGAGCAGGGCGACCCACTTGGAGTCTGGATTGGTTGCGTCGCCTGTCCCCAAAGCTCTGTAGCACGTGTAGCGAACATGGAATGCCAACATATCCATCTCCAGGACGCACTCTGCGTCGCAATGGCATATCTGACAAACGACCATCTGCACGTGGCGACCGCGCAAGCTGTTCCATTCCGTACCTCCAAGATGCATGTCGCACTGTGGCGGGTCATTGACAACACGGGTCTTCACATACAAGCGGTCATCATGTTCACCAAAATTTGGCTCATGAATCTTCAGCTTGTGGTGGGGGCAGGCAATGAACTCCTCGATCGATTTCCTCGGTGTTTCTTCAAGGATAATGTATGAGACGAATTGCCTTTGTAAGAACTGACCCCCTACGAAAAAAACCTCTGTGCTCCAATAATAACGCATGCCTCGAGAGTGGACATACGTGTCGTGGTAGGTAAGTTCAGGAACCAGGTAGGGAGTCGAAGACTCCCGAGACTCCTCAAGTCGACGTCGGACACAATCCAAATGATCGAGTGCCAGATGATGGTCTACACACATGTGAATCGGCGCAATGCTTTGGGAAGATTGAGGGTGTCTGTAGGGGGGAGGCTGATCATCATTCGAGGTGCCACCGCTTGTGCCATGCGGTGCTTCTGGCGTACCAAGGCGGTACACAGGCGGACTTGGAGGCCGGTCTCGAGTCGATCGATGAGCCCTACAACACCCCTCATGGGTCGGACAAGGACAATGTAGGGGCATGTTGTTGGTAGAGACGAAGGGAAGAGTTCGGCGGTCTGCTCGTACACCCCAGGGCTCTGCCATGCTGTACCACGGCGTAGGTGTCCTGATGGGCCGCCCCTTGATGATGGATTTGGTGCGGGGGAAAGAATCTTGTAAAATTCCATCTGTAAGATCTTACTCCAGTCCTGAAAAGTACGGAGAGAAAAAAATGGACCGATGCAGAGCTTGTCCTCCATGGTTCCGTTTCCTCTCAGGTCATTCGTATTTGAGTTTCGACTAGAGA
This sequence comes from Emericellopsis terricola, assembly GCA_027569275.1. Taxonomy (NCBI): domain Eukaryota; kingdom Fungi; phylum Ascomycota; class Sordariomycetes; order Hypocreales; family Bionectriaceae; genus Emericellopsis; species Emericellopsis terricola. The sequence goes on from JAPDEU010000025.1 coordinate 218,035, forward strand.
CAAGTGATGTTGGACATGTGTATGTTCCGACAGCAATTCCACCATCGAACTCTCCGTGTGCGGGGCTCCGATCATGCCCTGGGTCGAACACTGAATCGTCGGTCAACCCAGAATCCGCTTCAGTTGTTGTGCGGCAGGATAACCAGGATTAAGCCGTCGCAGAACGCTGGTCGGAGTTTCGAAAGCAGACCTCAGGTCTTTTGTTTTCTAAAGAAGAGAAGGAAGGCAAACGTGGCTGTCATGTTTTCGGATTCTTCAACGACCCAGTCTCTCGTGATGTACATCGTATTTCGTCGTGGTGTTTCCGCTCGGTTCCGAACCATTGTCGTGTAACAGCCGAAAGTGTCAGAAACCAAGGCATCCAAGACAGCTTCCAATCTCTTGAGTTTTCTGTTGGTATGCAGATCACAGTCATTGTCTTCGCCAACTTCACGGGCCCTTGACACAAATTCGATCTGGTGAGGTTCAAGCTTCGCCATACCATATGGTTCGGCCTGATGCTTGCCTATCAGCAGTGAACTTGGGGAAAGAGCGCCACGTTAAAAATAGAGGCCCAAAAAGGGGCAGCGCTCGAAGACACCTGATGATTTTCGGCATTGCACTCTTCTTTGCTGCAAATTACAGACTGATCCGCTTCGCGTGGGTGAGATCTTGAAGACACAGAGTTCTGTGGATCCAAACACTCCTAACATCAGAACTGAAGACCTTTATGTATCTGTCACATCGCCCGACTAGTCGATGCCGTGGAGGTGAAGAATGCCAGAAGAAATGACATCCATCAGAGGAAACCAGAGGGGGACGTAACATGCAGGAGATATCGGATGGCATATCGGAAGTTGATTCCGTAATTCTGGCTTTCTCTCAAGGTTGGTTCGTTGCAGTATTCTTTTGCAACTGATCTTTGACAGGCCAGCAGCGATGGAATCAGCAACAGTCGGCCAGAGCAACAGTCGGCCAGAGCAACAGTCGGCCAGAGCAACAGTCGGCCAGAGCAACAGTCGGCCAGAGCAACAGTCGGCCAGAGCAACAGTCGGCCAGAGCAACAGTCGGCCAGAGCAGCAGTGGTTGTGAGCAGCAGTGGTTGTGAGCAGCAGTGGTTGTGAGCAGCAGTGGTTGTGAGCAGCAGTGGTTGTGAGCAGCAATGATTGAGAGCAGCAATAGTTGAGAGCAGCAGTGGTTGTGAGCAGCAGTGGTTGAGAGCAGCAATAGTTGAGAGCAGCAGTGGTTGTGAGCAGTAGTGGTTGTGAGCAGTAGTGGTTGTGAGCAGCAGTGGTTGTGAGCAGCAGTGGTTGTGAGCAGCAGTGGTTGTGAGCAGCAGTGGAAGAGGGTAAGAAATTGGTTGCCAATGGAATGGCGAGCAATGGTCCAGAGCACAGCGGCCGTGAACCAAAATGCAGGTAAAGGGCCCGCCACAAGGTAGGAAGCCGGGGGAGAGCAGCGATTCTTCCAGGAATGCAATGGTCTCTCCTCCAGGACTGAATTGATAATGATCATACTCCAATATCGTCCGCCGTTGCTGGAGAGACCTTTTAAATTTTGAGAAGCAGTCCTGACAACCGCGTAGAGCTGAGAATTCGCGCTTGTCGTCGCGAAGTTGAGTCCGTTTGGCAAGTGGTATTGTCTTTGTTGTCGGACTTTGAGAATGGAGCTGAGTCGTCTTTACGCCTGCTTGTCAACTGCAAGGCGATGGAGCTGGTTTGGCTTCGGCACGGCTGGCCTACTGGACCTGTACGGGTACACTCTCTCCTTTGTGCGAAGCAGGAGAACAGCGTCTGACCCACAGTCTCCGTGGTACAGGCCCCAACCAGGGGTGACAATCTGGTTGGGGTGAACGACTCAGCCCTTAGGCGTCGGGCCGGCTAGGGGCCTTGGCCCTGCCTTTACGGCATCTCGCCACGTGCCTCGCCTCGGCCGCGGCCTCTCTAGCCGTCTGTTGGGGGCCCCTGGTGGCGGGGACGGGGACCTCGGCGGGCCCAGACGAATCCGGACGCGGCAGACGAGAGGGCTTCGGCCGGAAGGGAAGCCGGGCGGAGAAGGTGGCGGGTGGTGGCGGCGGCGGCGACGGCGGTGATGGTGGTGGTGGTGATGGTGATGGTGATGGTGGTGGTGGCGGTGGTGGTGGTGCTGCCGCGGCCGCCAGTCGGTCTATAGCAGCAGCAATATCTGCTGCTGCTGCTGTTGCTGCTGTTGCTGCTGCTGCTGCCTCCTCACCTCCTGGCGCTGGAGCTGGCTGAGAAAATGCCTGGGGCCACTAACCCCAGGCAATGATCTTGCCGCCCTTCCAGGCCAGTTCGGCACCGTTGGCCAGCATGGAGAGGACTTGGACGGCCATCTCCATCGTTGTTGTTGTTGTTGTTGCTGCTGCTGGTGCTGCTGTCGTTGCTGCTGCTGCTGCTGTCGTTGCTGCTGGTGCTGCTGCTGCGGTTGCTTGAGCTCTCTCGGAGGAAGAATGCGGGCTGGGAGGCCTTTTGCATAATGTCCATCTGGGCGACAGGCAGAAGCGGCGACAGCTTGTTATGATTCCATTTGGTTCTCTTGGAAAGAACACACATGGCAGTCGAGGGAAACTGCAAGTACGTTGCGCTGGCTGTTTACTTGCATGGGAAGGAACAGCGACGCTTTCATCTGAAAGCGGAAAGTTGCTCGACGTCATCGTGGGAGATGATTTGATGCCCCAATATTCAATTGAAGTTGATGAAAATACTGCGAGGCAACGCATTGGTGATCTATTCAATATTTCAGTGCATCAATGTGTCAATAGTTGAACGTTGGGGACGATGAGGGTGAACTTTGCCGCAGAAAGTGGTCAATGTCGGCCCTGTGCACCGACCACTCAGGCAGTCACTTGACCCACATAGAGTCAGCCTAGTATCCTTGGGAACAATAAGTCTGACTGCAATTGAATTTTTTTTCATAGAATAGTTCCGTAGCCATCCCTCACGGGGAGTCCAGGTATGGCTGCTCCTTCTGTCTATGATGCAAGTGATAAATGAGAGAAAATGCTCTCAAAAGTGAGGAGCGTTGATGAAGAGACCCATGAGGCAGCCGGCGAGGGTGCCAGCAATGGGGATGGTGAATATCCATCCGGTCATAAGCAGACCTACACGCTGCCAATTCACGGCGCGAATCTTGCCGTTGCAGAGACCAACGCCAACCGTGGCACCCGTGATGCACATGGACGTGGACGTGGGCAGGTGGTACTGAGAGAAGATGAGGACGGTGATGGCCGCACCGAGCTCCATGGAGCAGCCTGCGGGGAAGTCAGTCAGCAATTAGAGCAAAGAGTCGGAGCATCGGAACGTACCGCGGCTGGGCGAGTGGTAGGTGATCTTGTTGCCCATGACCTTCATAATGTTGTAGCCGTAGGTGGCGAGCCCCGTGCAGAGAGTGAGGGCGAGGACGGCGAGCTGCCACACGGGCACGGTGGCCTTCTTGTCGACGGCGACGCCCGTCTTCCATGTGGCGTAGATGACGGCCCAGGGACCGACCGAGTTGCCAATGTCGTTGGCGCCGTGGGCAAAGGAGGCCGTGCAGGCAGTCAGGATCTGGACAAAGGAGTAGGTGTGCTCGACCTCGTTGGCGTACTTTTCGGCGTGCGCGTAGACGCGCTCCATGCGCCTGCCCTCGGGCGTTCCCGCGATGCCCGTCTGGGCGGAGTGGATGTCGTAGTTGACACCGTAGAGAAGAGCGACAGTGAGGAGGGCGGGCACGCGGATGAGGGCGGTCTTGATGTTCTTGAACTCGTAAATCTCGCCGTCGCCCATGGGGTTGTCGCGGAGGAAGCGCATCGCCCAGCCAAGAGGACCACGGCGCTGGAGCAGACGGTCGTGGAAGCGCCTGCGGGCCTCAGCCTGGATTTGTTTGTAGGTCTTTTGGGTTCCCTCGGCGTCAACAGAAGCATTCTTCTCGTGCTCCAGGGGCTGTTTGCTCAGGACGCCAGGGGCAGCACCCTGGTCCTGGATCTTGGGGGATGAGGTGGACTCGTCGTCAAAGAGGAGATCCTTCTTTTGGATGACGGCGTAGTCAGGAACGGTGGGATCCTCCGTGGTCTCGGCGGGGATGGGGCGCTTCAGGAGGAGAGGGCCCATGGGAATCATGTAAAAGCGGACGGCCGCGTCCTTCCTGACGACACGGACCCAGAGGAAGGGTACGAAGAAGATGGCCGCCAGGAGGCCGACGCCGCCGCCGCACGTAAAAGTGACGGTCAGAATGTACCACACGGGCTTGTCGGAGAGGCCCAGGTTGGGGGAGCCCTTGTAGACGACGGACAGGGTGCAGACGGTGGCAGCGACGAAGAAGAAGAAGGGCGAGGTGTAGATGGCCCACTTTACGGGGGCCTTGCGGATGTGGACGCCGAGCTTGATCATCATGAAGATGATGGCCCCAAACCCTCCCGAGATGACGGGGGCCATACCGAGGCCGGCAAAGATGGCACCCAGGCCCTTGCCGTTGTTCCAGCCCCACTGGACACCGTCGACACCGACGACGGCGACACCAACACCGGCAATGGCCGAGATGAGCGAGTAGCTGGACGACACGTGGATCGAGTTTCGGCTGCAGAACATGACCCAGGACGAGGCGCCGGCGAGGGCACAGGTAAACGCGAGCATCTGGACACCAGCGTTGCCGTTGAAGGCAGCCAGCGGGATGATGCCGTCCTTGATGGTCGAGGCGGTGCGGGCACCGACAGTCACGGCGCCGAGGAACTCGAAGACCAAGGCGCAGAGCATGGCCCATCGGTAGGAGATGGATCGGGAGGAGACACTGGTGGCCCACGAGTTGGCGACATCATCTGCAAGCTGTGGTCAGCGGCTGTCCTTGGAGGGGGAAGGGGTCATGTGTGACATACTGGCACCGTTGTTGTAGGCGTCCAGGAGTGCAAAACAGGTGCCAATGGCAAAGACGTAGTCGAACTGGGTCATGACCATGATGACGGCGGGGGACCAGGAGACTGGTCTGGTACTGTCTAGCTTGTCGTGTCTGGACTTGTCTTGTCTGGTGCAAGGGTTGGTCTTGACTGGCACGTCAGAAGACTGTCTGTCAGTTGCTGGACACTGGACAAGGCCGCTGTCTGTTTGAAACCGCTGAAGAACGCTAAGGAGAGTCGAGATGGGAAAAGATGCGGCTCAGCGCGCCTTCATATAGGAGTGATTCGCATCCAGGTCGAAAGGACCCTTGCCACATTGCGCTGCCATGGTCCGGCCGACAACACTTGCCAATCCGCCTCTTTGGAGCAGGTAAGGAGACACGTGCGTCCAACTGAGGCTTTCGACCCTGGACTAGAAGCCCTTTTGGAAATGGGGGTCACCTTCCATGCGGTCCAGGGCTCCAACGAAGCCAGGTCCCGCTGGGCAGAGGCGAGGCCTGTCGGGGCCTCTTGCGGGTATCGGCCAGGGCAGAGCCGTGGCTGGGCCATGGGTGGATAGATGGCCAGAGACGGATGGCTGGTGATGTCTGTGTGCAGCTCAGCTACAGCAACACTGTGAGACGGAGCGTGTCGACTGTAGTAGAGCGTCGTCTCAGTCTGCGCACACGTGTGCCTGGCTGGGCCGAGTTAGCCGGCGAAACGGCCCCGCAGCTCGGCGGTCCGGTGCCGTGCAGGCACACCGTCTGCGGCCTTTAAGGACGCTGGGCGTCGAGAATGGCCGTCGGCTCGGATATCAAGGCATCTCGAAGGAGCCTCGACGAGGGCAGACGGCCTCCTGGTTGGACAGCCGTCACTTAGGCCGTTCAGACTTGATTTAAGGTTACCACGTTGACCACTCCACGATTCTGGTTCGTCAGTTGGTGTGCCGTACTATATCTCGTGGGAAACAGCCCTCTTCGAATACTCGATGGTCCTGGGATGCCCATTTGCTTTGCCTCAAGTCACGACGACCCAGCCCTGCCTCCCCGCGCAGCAGACGAGGCACGCGACACGACTCCCCTTTGGACAGCGGACGCTGTTCTCGGCGCCTTCCCTTGACATCATTTCCCCACAGGGCTGCCTCGTTGCCGACTTTCCCGTGCCGGCACTCTTCCGCGCGACGCCGCCCGCGTGCGCGAACGATTGGCTCACAGCCTCTCCTGGCCAGCAGGCCTGGAGGTTCGCCGCGTCAACCCTGCCTGGCCTTGTCGTTTGGGCAGGGACGTGATGCATTTCAGCAATACCGATTCCCGTCCGTCACACCGATTCCCGCCCGTGAGACCGGGGCCAGTCTCTATGCCGTGGGTTGAGGTCTGTGGGGGTATTCTTTTGTGAACGCGCCTTGTGTCCGTGATGCCTTGAACCGAGTTGCCGCCTCGAGATGGCTCGTTCCGGAGCTGGTAGGGAGTCGAGGTCAATTGATTTCAAAGAAATGTTCAAGATTCGCGTCATAAGGCCACAGGATGATCGCTCGTAGTCCTTCTTACATCAATGTCAATGAACGCCCACACGCATGATAGAAGGTGATGAAGCAGACACCCAGAATTGGCTACTGCGCGGTTTTGCATATGCCTAGTTCTGGATTTGAGCTGCCCAAGTTTACTCACCAATTGGAATCTTGTTCTGAAGCGCAGTGAGTCAGTCGAGTCAGCCGTGAGCTGCCGTGGACTAGGAACCTACCCTGGACTCCCAAGTAAGCGAGGGCCCAGCGCAGAGCATGGAATTAAACGACCTATTTTAAGCTCACTAGTTTTCATGAGAATGATGTACAATGGCTACATTTGAAAAGAGCATCTCGTTCGCGAGCAGTGTTGCCCCGATCGCTCAGATGGGGCAGGCTGGACATCTGAACATCTTTCCTTTGCTGTTCTGACATGTCATGTCGTGCCCTGTGAAGATTGGAGATTAGTAGACACTGTCTAGTAGTGTTCTGGCCCAAATAATCTAGGGACTCCTCCGCGACTGATGGATGCGCAGTGCCCTCGACTGGTGTGGTCCATACCAAAACGCAGGTCTCTTTGCCAGCCAAGCCCAACAACGAGCATCGACATTTGGCCATGGCCTTTCACGAGCACAGTAGCATCAGCGTGAAGACGTGGCTCAACGTTGCCAGAGGGCATCCTTGGCGCCAAGCACTTCCTGTCGGGCGACTGCCTTCAAATAGATCTGCGGGACATGGATTGCCATTCACCGTGTGGCAGTGTGCATGGTAATCCCGATCTTGTTTCAGGACAGATTCTCAGCTGAAAGATCATCTATTTCTGGATGGCCAGTGCGTGGCAGGGGCTGTAGGGCTCTGCAGATGCCAAGCCTGCCAAGCCGATCCTGAACGCGCACCCATTGCGGTGAGCCAATGGTTGTACACGCATAGTCATCTAGGGGTCCAGGACTCGAGGCGATCAACAAGGCGTTTGTGGGTTCCTGGCATCCCCACGGGCAGATGATGGAGATCGTGGCACTCACCGCCGCCTGGAGGAGCGTCAAAAGCTGCGGGGCAATCAATGAGTAGGTTTTGCCGTGTGGCCCAGCGCTGCTCCCAGACGTTCAGCTCTATATTCCGTCCTCCTTGGCAGCAGGCGGAAGCAAGCTGATGCCTCCGGCGAGACAGTGCGTCCTGCACCACGGAGCGGCCGAAATTGAAAAGGATGCAGTGCTTGCAGCCAACAGCAAAACACGCAAGTGGACCATTGGCCCGTCTGCAGTCAGGGTTCGTACATGCATAGGCGACCTTCCTTTTTCTTGGGGCAGGCGGTTAATTTTGGGTCGCCAAGGCGGGAGGTCATCTTTTGCTCGTGGACGATTCGCCCGCCTGACGATCCTCCGGCTTCCTTCCGCTCCCTTGCCTCACGCAACATGGCCTGTCTGCTGCAGGATCACCACCCTTGCGGATTGCGACGAATAAGAGAATGGGTAGATCGGCCCAGGGGACCTCTTTAAGGTGCATTGCAGCGTCCTCATTGTCTGCAGCATGGCCCAGTGCCACGTGAAATGGCTGATGCCTCGGGACCGCCGCAGGCATGCCTTTTCAAGGGGTACAGAATTAGGAATGGCGAGATGATACAAAGCCACGCTCTCCCCGCCACTCATTCTGTATCGGTGCCGATTTCTCCCCATCCGTCGTCGACATGTGGGCAGCAGTACTCCGCGCGTCCTTGCTCTTGGCAGCGACGGCCTCTGCCGTCGTCCACGACCAAGCCAACTTCACGCCTGACTACACCCTCTATGCGACGGAAGAGGACATTCAGATCAACTGCCAGACGCGTCGCTCCGTTGTCCTCAACGGCACGTTCCCTGGCCCGACCCTGAACCTCCACGAGGGCCAGACCACCTGGATCCGTGTCTACAACAACATCCCCCACCAGAACTTTACCGTGGTAAGCCATCCTCTTCTCGTCGCTCGCAGCGCTGCTCGTATGGACGGACCTATGATCTGACAACTCCAGCATTGGCACGGACTGGCACAGCGTGCTGCGCCCTTCTCCGACGGCACGCCTCTCGTCTCGCAGTGGCCGATTCCTCCCGGCCGCTTCTTCGACTACGAAATCCACCCCGAGATCGGTGACGCGGGAACCTACTTCTACCACTCCCATGTCGGCTTCCAGCAGTCCACGGCCCACGGCGCGCTCATTGTCCGCGACGCAGGCCCCATCCCCTACGAGTATGATGACGAGATCGTGCTGAGCCTGGGCGACTTTTACCAGGCGGAAGACGGTGTGATTGAAGCGGGCCTGCTGTCGAACCCGTTCAGATGGTCTGGCGAGCCCCAGGCCGTCCTGATCAACGGCAGGAGCGGTACCGCGTCCTCTAACAATGCCACGGACAGTTCGTGTCTGCCGTACGTGATCGACGTCAAGCCCGGCAAGACCTATCGCATCCGCGCCATTGGCCGTGCCGCCCTCTCCCTCCTCAAGGCAGGGATCGAGGGCCACGACGAGCTCACCGTCATCGAGGCCGACGGCGAGTACACGCAGCCCGCGCCCATCGACCACATCCAAGTCGCCCCGGGACAGCGGCTGAGCTACCTCCTCAAGACAAAGTCCAAGGCCGAACTCAGGGGCAAGCGCCACTTTTGGATCCGCCACGCCTCGTACGAACGACCAGCCAGCATCACCGGCTACGGGTTGCTGCGGTACAAATCGTGCGACACCGAGGAGCTCCCCGATCTCCCCGCGCAGTCGCCCGTCACGCTGCCCTCGAACACAACCGACTACCTCGAGGACACGCTGCAGTCGCTCAGTCAGGCGGTCCGCGACAAGTTTCCTCGCCTCGACGAGGTCACCCGCACCATCACGATCCAGGTCAACCAGGCCGGCATGTTTGCCAATGGAAGCTTCCGGAGCGGCATCACCTGGGTGTAAGTTTTTCCTTTTGGTCTGCCCCCTTTTCTGCTAGAGCTCACATCGTCCACAGTCAGAACGGCGAGGCGTGGCAGGAGAACGTCCAGGCAGAGAAAGGCCACGCGCCGTATCTCATCTCGTACTTTACCGACGACTCACCGTCCAGTGCACCCAACCACACGCGCGCCCTCGAGAATGACGGATTCGACCCCGTGTCGCGGACCTTCACCGCCGTCCCCGGCGAGGTGATTGACATTGTGTGGGAGAGCAACAGCGGCCCCTCGGGCGGCTTCGACTTTCACCCCATGCACGTCCACGGCGAGCACGTGTACGACCTCGGCAGCGGCAACGGGACGTACGACGCGGCCACCAACGAGCTCAAGTTCCAAAACTACACGCCCGCGCGCCGCGACACGACCATTCTGCACCGCTACACCCCCAGGGGCCTGCCGAACACGACCGCCGGCTGGCGCGCCTGGCGCATCCGCATCACCGAGGACAATGTCGGCGCGTGGATGATGCACTGCCACATTGCCCAGCATGCCGTCATGGGCATGAACACGGTCTGGGTCTTTGGCGAGAGGGAGGATGTCCTCAAGGCCCTCGGGGAGCCGCCCTATGTCCGTGGCTACCTCGAGTACGGAGGCGATGCGTACGGTGACGGCGAGGACGAGGACCTCAAGGTCCAAGTGCACGAGTATTTTGGTTCGACACAGGGGTGATGGGCATGGCTGTAGCGCATGTATTATGATCTATATTAGTAGAACAGCATAGATAAATAGAGAGCAGCATAGACAAACGCCGTATCCCGGGGTATTCCTACTGATGTGCTGCCAAGACGTTTCGTCGTGCTCATTCTACAGCCCACCCTTCGCACAGGCATCCGCTCCCTCATTATCCAGGCCTGGCTCATGCGTGGCTCATGGCGAAACTCGCTCCGTCGGGTGCTCCTTCACCGGGGGGCGCATCCTCCTATACGTGCGCGCGGCCAGTGAACCGCGAGCGGCGGTCGCTCCTCCACCAGTACAAGGCCATGCCGATGGAGAGCAGCAGCCAGAGGAGCGCGTTGGTCAGGACGACCCAGACGGCGTTCTTCATGCGGGTGATGGCGCCGTCGCCCTCGGGGTCCTCGTTGATGTACATCTGCACAGGTGAGCATGTGTTCCTCAAGTATCGAGAGGATATGAGGGGCATACCCTGCCAAACACGCCAAACAGGGCGATCCAGAGGATAAACAGGATCAAGTCCCAGCCGGCAATGAAGATGCCTCCCACGCGCAGCACGGCGGGGATAAAGTAGACGACACAGGTTATTGCGGAGAGTGCGCCGACGACGACGGCATAGATCTGTGTGGGCGCACAGTCAGTGTCCTGTTAACATGAACCCAGGAGAGGGGGTTCACTCACCCATTTGGAGTCCGCCTCGACGTCGCTCTCCATGGCCCGCTGCAGGTCATGGCCGTAGAGACCGCAGACCGCGAGAGCCAGGGCGAACAGGACGACATGGATGACTGTGAGGAACAGGTAGCTCTTGGGCAGGCTTGCGAGACCCATTGTGACGGTATTTGGGCGTGAGTATGTCTGCGACAGACGTATGGCTGCGACAGACGAGGAGTGGAAGAAAGGCAGGGTTCTGTGGGGGTATAAATGCCGATCGATCTGCTGTCCGCGTCGGTGATGCAAGGCAGGGAGGAATGTGGGTAGAGGGCCCCTGATTGTGGTGATGCCTGACGTCGAGCCGGAAAAGGCACAATGACGTAGAGCGCGAAGGACGGGTGGATCTTGGCGTCAGTGAATTTGGGGCGAATTGCGCACGGCAAATGGAACGCCGTGGGTGCGTGACGAGGGACGACGATCTAGACAGGGGTGTGCGAGATGGCGGCGATGAATGCGGCATGGCTCGTGCTGCACGGCACTTTCTCGTGGTCCAACACATACAATCACCGAACCGACGCTCTGCGCGTGATTAGGGCTCGTGCCTATGAGTATAAGCTCATCACACATAGACTTTGTGTACCTTATGTACGACAGACAAGCTTTATACAGGCCCTGCGCGGACGCGATCCAGGGCAAGCCAACGGCACAGCGCCCTACAGTAGTAGTGATACAACTCATAATACAAACACGCTTGGCTCACATACATCTCCCTGGAGGCGGCACACATCACGGCACCGACGTCGGGATCTTGACCGCGCCCCGTTTGCGGTCCATGTGCGGCGCGCCATACCGCCAACCGCTCGCCCGCGGGCCTTTACCGTCGCGACCCGCGTCGTCCACGCTGACGTCCTTGATCCGGTACGCCGCCCGGCCCGTCTCGTAGCTCTTGACGCGACTCCTCTCCCTCTCCAGCTGCTCGGCCACCTTGGCCGCGTGCGCCTCCTCGGTGGCCTGCACGTCCAGCTCCCACGCCTTCATCGCCTCGGTGCGGTCCAGCTCGCCCGTGACAATCTTGCGCTCGGCCGTGATCAGCTCCTGGTGGAACGACCGCTGGTCGACGGGCAGCAGCTTCTCGTTGAATGCGTGCGCCGCATCCTCACGCGTAAAGTGCCGTGATTCAGACACGGGCACGAACAGCTGACGTCGGGTGTGTGAATGCACGGGAATCTCGTTGATGGACTCGTGCGGGATCGGCTTCTCGTCCGTCCCGGGCGTGGACAACCGCGTCTGCGGCAGCATGGCGTTGATGGCCCGCGCGTAGGGTGTAGCAAGCGGTTTGCCCTGTGACAGCGTCAGCATGTGTTCATCCCCACACAAATGCAGCAAGACGAGTGTAAAAAGGTTGCTGTCAGGCTCTTGCAATGTTATAACCACTTTGGAGTCTTCAAGACTAATCGAAAAATTTTGTTGCATCATCATGTAGCAGGGACGAAAGACTGTAGAGAGAGACAGGAAAGCATACCTCTGCAATCATGCGCTTCTCCACCTCCTTCAAGCGCACGACGGCGGCCACCCTCCGCACGTCGACGCCAAACTCGCGGCTGACGCTCTTGATGGCGTCGCCCTTGACGACGACGCGGTTGTAAATCTCCTCCTTGAGCATGTCCGACAGGACGGGCTGGCTGCGGAACAGCGTGTTGTTGGGGAAAGGCTGGTCGCTGTAGACCCCAAGATACGCCGGCCCGGGCACGTTCTGGTCAAACAGCCGCGCCCCCTTGTCGTTGAGCCACCTGTACATTTCGTACCGGCGACGCGACATGCAGCTGGCGGGCGTCGTCGAGAGGCTGCGCCGCGCACAGTTGGACGAGGTCGACGTGGTCGTCGACGAGAGGAGCGCCGCGTCCAGCGACACGAGCGAGCCGCTCGCGGCAGCAGGTAACCTGGGCGGCATGTCGGAACTGAGGCTTGCAGCGGTCGACACACGCAAGAAGAGACTCGTGCCCGCTGCGATGGGAATTGATCGTTATGATAAGGACTGCGCGGTGTCTCGTGTGCTCGGTCCGCCAGCTACGCGAGGAGCTCCCAAGTTTTTTCGGCGGAGAAGAGTTGCTCCGCTCCGGATTCACGACACGCTCTAATTACTGCACAAATGAATGCTCAACGCTCAAGGTACCTCCCTCCTATCGAGGACATAGACAAAGTGTTCTGGACATGTTTTTATAGACTTTCTTACTGCATTGAATCTCAAGCGTGTGCTGCTGCAGTGCTTCTAGGACGCCTGACTCCCAGTCAAAGAAAAGTGCCAAGTAGAACGCCCAAGTCCAGCCGCCAACGCTATGCAGATGGACCTACACCAAATCAAAGGCAACTCCTGTGCTTCGCGGAGAAGCTACCATTCCACACCGTACATACCCTGCCTTCTCAAAGTAATCAGCACAGTCATACAGCCCCTTGTAGAAAAGACACTGCCTGCTTCCCATGTACGCTGAACAAAGTGCCGGCGATCCTCATGCCTCGACGGCCAGGGACGACTTCTTCTTGGGCCTAGCCTTGGCTGCAGGCTTCTTGCTCTTCTCCTCGGCCGCCTGCGAAAAGTTCTTCCACTGCCGCCAGCCGTCAAAGTCAATGAGCGCTTGCATGCAGCCCCACTCCATGACCTTGCGCTCGAGCCAGACAAAGTTGACGGGCTACAGGTACTTGTTAGCAGCTGCGTAGGTGAACAATTTCAATGGACATACCTTGGTCAAGAAGTCGTTGCAGCCGGCTGCCAGGGCATCGTGCCTGTCGCTTTGTAGGGAACTGGCCGTCAGAGCCACGATGATGACGGGACTCTTGAAGAGGGCAATGTTCTCCAGGCGATCGGCGTCAACGACCTCCTCCTTGTCTTCCTCCGGCTGACTGCCCGACGACGAAGAGGTGGACGAGAAGACTCCAATAGAGTTGACTCGCTCCAGCCGCCGAATCTCGCGCGTCGCCTCCAGGCCGCTCATGACCGGCAGCTGAATGTCCATGAGCACCAAGTGAAAGCCTCCTGTCCTCCACTGGTCCACGGCATCTCGACCATTCATGGCCGTCTGCCACCGCACCTTGAGCTTCTTGACAAACGCCTCTAGCAGTTTCAGGTTGATGGGGTTGTCTTCCACGATCAGGACGCTAATGGGGGGCACGCTGCCTCCCAGGATCCCAGGCATATCCGCCTGGTAATCAGACGCCTTTTTCGTCTTTTTGGCTCGGTTCGCCGGCGGCCGCGGGGAGGAGATGCGAGGCGGCGGCGTGGCGGTTCGCGTGTTTGCGGCCGAGGCAACGGGGGATGCAGGCATCGGCGCCGGCGGCCCAGGGGGCACCACGGGCTTCTGCTCCGAGGACGTGGACTGTGCGCGCGAGTGTGAGACCCGATGGCCTTGCTGTTGCGCGGAATGATTCGAGGATTCGGAGGGAGCGGGAGGCGCCCCCGAGCCGTGGTCCACGAGCACGTTGGGCGAAGACGTGTGGGTGCGGCCGAGGCGCGGTCGATCTGCGCGTTCGCGATACTGTCGCGCCATGCGCGCAGTATTAGGCGACGGAATGGCGGGAATGTGTCCTGTCCCGAGGACAGAGATGGAGTGTGGCAAGTGGTTGGGTGCCGGGACGGGGACGGCGAACTGGTGATGTGGAGAGAGCGACCCGTTGTGGATGGGGGGAAAGTAGCCCTCGCCTCCTTCCGAGGGACGGCCATCGTCCCCTGGATATAAGCCCACGGGTCGCGGGGACGGCTTGGGGGTCCGTCGAGGTATATCAATCACCAGAGCCTCGTCGACAGTTTGACCACCGGGGAAGTAGACGTCAATGATGCGAGCCATGTGCTCCTCGGGGCCGAGGAAGCGCTCGTTCTGTGTCTGGTCCCGAGGCGCGATGCGCAGCGTCAAGTCGGGCGAGTCAAAGGAGCGGCCGAGTGAGTTTGCGTACTTGCGCAGGATCATGTCGCGCACGTCGTCGACGAGGTCATCCTCGTTGATGGTGACGAGGGTGGGCGACGCGTGCGGTCGCTTGACCCAGATTTTCCGGGTGGCGTTCACCATGACGGCTGCCAGATCGAGGTGCGCCTCGTCCGTGTCATGCGCCGTTGGTCCTTTGAGGAGGGCCTTGGCGAAGCCAAACTGTCGGTGGGAGATGAGGCTTTGACGGCGGGGGAGACGGGGTGGTGCCTGGAAGAGGGCCGAGGTGGCGGCGGGACTGACGGCCCTCGAGGGCACTGGAGACGACGGATCGATCTGGACGACGGTCGGGGAGGCTCTGGCGAAGGGGTCGAGTTCGAGGGGACCTGGTCGTGGGCTGCGGTGCAGAGCAGCAGCGGCAGCAGCGGCGACGGCGGCGGCGCGCTCCTCCCGAGCACGGCCGCTGCTGGTGGGCGATGTGGCACTGGTGCCTTCTTCTATGCGCTGCAGGCGGCCCGCGGGCGATTCGAGAGGTCGTGGTGATGGCAGCGGGTGCGACGGTGGTGATTGTGATGGCGATGCTGGATCGTGTGGTTGCGATGGTGGCGCTGGCTGCAGGTCGTTTTTGTCGCTGGGCTGGTCACCCGTGGCAGCATTGGGTTCGCTAGCGTCCGCCGCCTGTAGCTTGGCGGCAGCATCCACGCCGTCTGCCAAGATCACCGCCCGCTGCTCCTCCTCCTCCTCCTCCTCCCTCTGGACTGCTGCCTCTGAGCTTTCCGAGCTGTCCTCGTTCGAGTCGGTACTCTTGCTGCGGGCCAGAAAACTGCTGCGCTCGCTCGTGCTGGGCTGGGTGCGGCTCGCGGCGGAGACTGTCGAGGTCTCGCGAAGCGTCGGGACCGTGGGGCCTGGCTTCTGGGGCGACAGCAGGCTGTGGTTGTCGGCAGACGATGCGATGCTGCGACTGCTGGAGATGAGCGACGGTGCTGCCGACGAGGAATGCCGCCTTCGGAGGAGCTTGGACTTGATGCGCTCGGCGATGGCAGACGCCATGCTGGGATTATCGTGTGCTTGGCGACGACGGAGTGCGCAGGAGGGCGACCACACGATGGCAACTTGGCTATAGGAGCCGCAAGTCGAACGTCAAATTGAGCTATTGATTACGCGACGATGGAGTGGATGATGATTAGATGGAAAGCCATCATAATGACAGCAAACAAAAAACACCCTGTAGAATGCGGACGAGATGATGCTGGGGGTGAGGAATCCAGTCCACTTTGTTTCCGATCGGATCGATTCATTGCATTGGCAGGCCTGTCTGCTGGCTGGCTGGCGACCTGGCGCGACGGCACGCAAGCAGCACGACGCAGTAGCCCACCAGCCACAGCGGAGGCTACGTAAGGTAAGGCAAGGGTCGCACATGCTAATCATTCGCCGCCTGCATTGTCCTAGGTTACCTTTGGGGCCTCACTTGTGTTAACACCTCAGTCATGGTTTTCTTCCTCATGGTGTTGTTCTACTTTCGCAAGGATCGCAATGGATTCCGCGCCACTGCGCGTTGCAAGTGCCGTCGACCGCGTCGGTGGGGGCCAACTAAGGCCTACGACCGGAGGCTACGACATGGAACTGGAGCCACCTCAACAGTGTCAGTGTTTCAAGTTTCTTGTCCCACCTCATCAGCGGAGGGGTGCCGCCGTGAAGCAGCGCCATCTCAAAAATCCTGTATACCCGTCTGGCCCGCCAAGGGCTTCTCACGCGAGTCCGAGTCGCTCTCCCGCGCCCATTGCGGCTCCTCCGCCTCGTACCATTGCTCCTCCTCCTCTTGCCGCGCCATGGTGTCAAGGTCCTCGTCGCCATCGACGGCGCTGTAGTCAAATTCCTCGTCGGCGCCCCGGATGAAGCGCTCCTCGAGGTATTCCCTCCACAGCGACAGCCCGTGGTCCTTGTCGCGAGCAGGCGCGTCCCACGCATTGTCGGGCATGTCGCTGCCCTGCGTGACAGGCGTCCCTGCGTCGTGGTTGTGATTCGATGGGCTCACTGCCCTTGTGTGTTGTTGTGCGCGCAACCCCGCGAGGGTATCTTCACTCCGCAGCAACGACGCCTCCAGCGTCCGCCCATACCCCTTGTCCTTTGCCTCGGCAGATCTCTCCTCGACAGTCTGGAAACGCTTCACGAGTCTCTCGTACAGCACCGGATCTGAGACGCGTGTTACTGGACCAACATCACCAAAGAGCACGGTCGGATCGGGACAAACTGGCGAGCTCATGGTCCAATGAGCCATAGTAGGACGGGTGACGGTGCAGATACTGGCGCCGCCGATTCTGGCTGCGAATCCTCTGTGTTTGGCCCGGGGACCGTGGTGCCCGGGGCTGTGGCCGCTCGGATCGTGAAGTCTCGCCAGGGTCCATTTCAGGGGTCAGGCGCAAGTTGCTGACGGCTGTAACTATTCAGCAGTGATGGAGTGACTTGTCTGCGAGGCAGAGCCCAGGTTTCCACACGCTGACAAGCCATGACGTCAATTGGCTGGATGCCAGTACGGACACTATACACTCTACATGCACCAGCAACTTGGGGACGACCACGACTTTGCGGTTACGTACACATCTTGGTGATTGCCAAACACTGCTTCACCATCTAGTCTGCCGTCGTCGTGATGATCCCTCCCTTGTCATCATAAAAGATCTCCTTGGCCTTGACGCTCCGCAGGTGGTCCACGCCGCCGCTCAGCTCGCAGTCGTGGTAGAAGAGGTACGTCCTGCCCTGGTACTCGACGATGGAGTGGTGCGTCGTCCAGCCCAGCACGGGCTCGAGGATCCTGCCGCCGTACGCAAAGGGCCCCAGCGGCGCGTCGCCCACGGCGTAGCACAGAAAGTGCGTGTCGCCCGTCGAGTACGAAAAGTAGTACTGGCCATTGTGCTTGTGGACCCACGCGGCCTCGAAGAAGCGCCGCGCGTGGTCGTCGGCCGCAATGGGCTGCCTGGTCTCCGGGTCCAGGATGACGAGCTCCTGCACGGGCTCGGCGAACTGGTGCATGTCGTCCGTCAGCCTGGCGCCCCGGGGCCCCTGCGCGGGCACGCCCTCCCCCGACACCTCCTTGGGCCCTTGCCACGAGGCGTCGAACTTGTCGTGGCCCTGCTGGTAGCACTGGAGTTGGCCGCCCCAGAGGCCGCCAAAGTAGAGGTACGCCTGGCCGTCGTCGTCGACGAAGCAGGCCGGGTCGATGGAGAAGCTGCCCTGGATGGGCTCGGGGTCCGCCTTGAATGGGCCCTCGGGCTTGTCACCCTCGGCCACGCCGATCCGGAAGATGCCCTGCTTGTCGCGCGCGGGAAAGTACAGGTAGTATTTGCCATTCTTGTGCGCGGCGTCGGGCGCCCAGAGCTGCTTGCTCACCCAGGGAATGTCCTCCGTCCTGAGCACGACGCCGTGGTCCGTCACCTCCTTCAGGTCCGACGTCGAGAAGACGTGGTAGTCGGCCATGTCGTACTGGTCGCCATTGTCGTTGAACGCAATGTTGCTCTCGCGGTCATGCGACGGGTAGATGTAGATCTTGCCATTGAAGACGTGGGCCGACGGATCAGCCGTGTAGGTGGATGTGATGAGAGGCGGCATGATGGCGGGCAGGGACAAGCAGAGGTGTGCGTGAGCTATGGTCCATCTTCCAAGAGACTCGACGCGCTGAGACGCATCATTATATATCGTCCAAGTTGAGTTCTTTGCTCGTCAATACCCCACTGCCTGGCCCTTTCTGCCGCGTAGTGTTTAGCCTGAATAGCATGTGGGATGGGGAGTCGGTCGGGGACCCCACTCGATGATGGAGACGCCAATGTTGGACAACGCGGAGTGAAAGGAATCAATGGGTAATTCAGGACAAGTGGCGTCAAGTGTAAATGATATGTCGTGGATAAATGGTAATTACTGGGAAAATGGCTCGTCAGGCCAAGGGGTATCTATACTACGTTCAAGTTCTAATTTGAGTGGCCTCACTCGACCACACCCAGCCGCAGCCTCTCCAAGGCATCCTCGTACTTCTTGGGGGAATGGTCCATCAGCATGCCGGTGCCAAACCGCACCTCGCCAAACCGCGCCTCGACGTCCTTCACATAGGTCAGCACGATCCTCCGCGCCGGCTGACCCAGGTCGTTGTCCTCCTGCGGCAGGAGGAATGCGTCGCGGCGCAGGACGCGCTGCGTCTCGAGGGCAAACACCTCCCCCGGTGGCAGAAGCTTCTCGTGGGTGAGCGTGGCCCGCAGAGCCTGCAGCGCCGGGAAGAGATCGGTCTCGGGCACGTCGAGCGGGGGCGATGAGCCGTACAGTCGGGCCGTGACGTTGGTCTGCAGCGCGTGCCAGATCCGCTGGCGTATCTCCGACTTGGCCGCATTGTCCTCCTTTTTGAACGCCACGGCCATGGCCTGGAAATCATGCAGCAGGCCGAGCGACAGGTGGGGCACGACATCCGATCCGTGGACGACGGTCGTGATCAGTCCCTTGGTCAGCTTGCTGAGCGTCGACGACATGGCCCCCGGGGGCCCGTACGCGAATACGTGAATGGGACGGCCCGCCGGCAGCCGAAGCTTGTCGTCGACCGTGTTGAGACCCCCTGCGTGCCTGGCATGCGGCGTGGTGGCCGTCACGAAGCCCGTGCCATGGGGGTTCGGCTCGGACAGCATGACGCCCAGCAACGAGGTCACCGCACCGCCGAGTGAATGCCCGCACAGCACCAGCCCATAGTCGGTAAACTCATTCAGCGCCTCCCGGAGGTTCACGAGCACCCTTCCGTCTTGGCCGTACAAGATTCTGCGCGCCGACGCGAGCACGCCCTTGTGCACCCGGTGCGAGCGTCCTCTCCACTGCAGTTGGTCGTAGTCACAAGTGAGGTCCGCGAGCACGTCTTCAAATCCAAGTGTGCCTCGACAGGCCAGCACAACAGCCTTGGCCTCGTGATCCAATGATATGTAGTGCACCAGAGGCATGCCCGAGTCTGTGTGTCCGTAGGCGTCGCTGCCGCCACCAGCATCCACAAACGATGCCAGGAGCACATTACCCGCGCCCGAGTCCGTGTGATGCACAAAGTGCCGGACATCATTGTGCGTCTCGTCCCCTTTCTGTAAGCTGGGCATGTCGTTGGAGATGCCGAGCAGCTTGAGAAAATGGGACCCGTACGACGCAGAAGAGAAGCGCATGTAGCGCGATATGTTGCGGAGGAGATGGGTCGAGGGAAAGGTGCCCTCGACGACACCCGCTTCACGGAGCGTCCTCATCGCGTCCACGCTCCGATAGGCGCTCTTCTGGAAGTAGGAGGAGAGGATGAGAGACGTTTGTGAGTCGTTCCCAGCGAGGCTGTACAGGCTCGGAACATGGGATCCGTGTCGTCTGTGGTGCGGCCGTGTCGGCGAGCTGGGCACAGACGCGCACTCGCTGGTCTGCCGCGATATCACCTCACCGCCCCTCACTTCCGTCCTTGTGATTGATGGCGAAGCAGGACGCAAGTCGCCTCCTGCGTGCACCGAGTATGAATCTGTCTGCGACACCATGGAGTCGCTGCGCCGTTCGTGGACTGAAACATAGCTGGCGCGCGACGAACTGCGTGGGATGATTCCTGGGTCCAGGTCGTGGCCGGTGCGTGACGGCGGCCGCTGCTCTGAGGGTCGATAGTCCCGGGCAAAGGGGGGTGGTTGGAGGCTCGACGGCACTCTTGGCACGCTCGTTCCCGCGCCTTTCCGCGGGGATCGCGTGCTGTTGCCTTGGCTGGAGGCTGCCGAGGGCTCGCGACTCCAAATGCTGGACAAGGACTGGCTGCTGCCTTTGAAGACTTGCTTGAGCCCGGCTCGCTTGTCCGTCTCCTTGGAGAGAGAGGGCGGCACCTTCTTCTTGCTCTTTCCGGAGGAATGCGTTCTCTCAGACGTCAAACGGGGGACAGGTAGGCTCAGCGGTGTTCTGGTCTTTTTCTGGTTGGCTGATTCGGTGGGTTGGCCTGTTGACTGCGTGACGGACGACCGTCGGTGCACCTGATCAATGGAGGGCGAGCTCCTTCGCGCGCTGGCTTGCGTCGGGCGCGTCAAGTCTCGCGTGGCTTTGCTCCGGGTTTTTGGCAATGTCAGTGGCTTCTCCTCCGCTATAGGCGATTTGAAAGCTGTTGGAGAGGGCGGTCTGCTGCCGTCCGCTGTGCTGATGGACAGTGCAGGACTTGGTGGCCCCAGATCGTCGTCCAGCTCGACAACCTGCGCTGGGGTGGTGAGAGCAGCAGCATCATCCTTGTGTTCCAGCTCCGTCTGCCTCAGCTTGTTTCGCTGAATCTTGTATACTACACGGTACGACGGCTCAGCACCGCTCGGCTCATTCGCCCTTGTCGTTTCGACAATCTCAGCGCCAGCGACGGTTGGCAGGGCGGTATTGAGCGGACCGCGCACGTCGAGGGTGATGGTCTGCGTGGTAGACACGGAACTGGAGATGGTGACAGCGGTGCCGGGGGTGAGAGACGAAGTGATTTCGCTCTTGAGACGCTCCAGCGTCACGTCGTCTTCGTCCTCTGTGCCGCGCAGGACCGCCTCGAGGGGAGGGCTCGTCGCCGGGCTTGTAGAGGCCCTTCTGCCCGGCACATCGATGCGCGCCCCGTCATCCACGACGACGACGTCCCAGATGATCTCCTCTGAGCCACGAGCCTTTCTCTCGGCCTCCAATTCTTTTCTGCAAGCGCTCTGCAAGTACGCGAGGGCACTCAGCGCCAGCACAAGGTCTGTCACGCCGACCCTTTCCTGACCATTGTTGAACTCGCGCTTGATGAGCGTGACAATGCTGGCAATGGCGCGCGATGAGTCCGTGCTGCCGAGGATTTGGTCCAGTGAGCTCAATATGAGGGTGGACACGTCGCTCACGGCAGACAGCGTCGTCCCTGTCAGCTGAAAGGATGCCGATGTCCAAAAGGCCGCCTGGCTGACTGCGTGGTGCAGAGTCTCCAGGCTTCGCTCGAGGATTCCCTCGGTATCCGTCACGGCGTAGGAGGAGCCTCCAGTCTCCCCGCCCGCGCGGATCAGAACGCCCTCGACGACGCCCCTTGCCAGCTCTAGACTGGACAGGGTTGTAAACTTGGCTGTCGAGAGCGTGTAGGTCCCGAGGATGGACGTGGCACGCACGGCGAGCTGCGTGGACCGCGTGGCGAGGCTTACAGCGTGCGCGATGGGCGCTGGTAGCAGCGTGGCCCCGACTTGTGATCCCACCATGGCGAGCCCTTGCTGACTGCCTGACATGATAATGACGGTTGTCCACGTGCGGCGACGCAAAAGGATGAGGGCATATTTATCGTAGCGTCAAGAGAGCAATTCCCAGCTCGTGTTTGTAAACAGTCGAGAGGATGAGGTTGCGATGCATTCCGATGCGCTGGCATTAGGAATGGGAATTGATGGGGCGTTGCGAATCTGGTGTTAGTTGCCACATGGCGGGTGGGCATTTTGCATGTGATGTGATCCACCATGCGTCGGCAGTGCATCCCGCCGTCAACACTGCAAGGACCTGGTGCCCTTGAGCGATCAGGTACGGGTTTGGCAGATTTACGAAAATGTGATGGACTGCTCACCTCGTCAACTTTCCTAGCGTCCCGTCATCCAGTCGGAGACAGAAACTCCCCCTCACTTTAGCGAGCGCGTCCGTGAAGCTGGATGCCCAGCTAAGAGAGAAGAGCGATCATCATTCACCGCTTCTTGACTTGCTTTTTGTGCGGCTGCGCCAAACTCGTCACAATGGAAACACCCGTCTGTTGGTGCGCTTCGTTGTGTGGCCGCAGACCCACAACTCTTTCGGTGGTATCGAAACTTGCCATGTTTAAGAGGGCGACATCACATGAATGCAGGTGGGACTTTGCAGGGCAGGTGTCGGTCTTGTTGATGCCGTTCAAAGTTCGAAATGCCGATACGCATCTGGTCCGTTAGGAAGTGCATCAGTGGGCGCCCAGGCCTTGCCGGACCCTCCAGTAGCATCATCACTTCTTTTCAACCATCCATTCGCTCATCCCTTGCTTTCACGTTCGTTATCGCGCTGGTGCAACAGATGGGTTGAAGAAGCCAAAAAAAAAAAAAAAAAAAAAAAAAAAAGAAAGGGCCAGTCATTGGTTGCTTCGCTGCGGATGCATCTTGCGATAGTGTCCTTGCTGTTGGCCCGCCTTGACTGAAGAATTGCTTGGAGACTCAGATCACAGTCGAGACTGATGACCCAAAATAGCCGTGGCTAGTGACTGCCCCCACCCTTCTGATGCCCCTGCTGCGCCACAAGGCGGCGGCCCCTGGATGGAACCCCCGACTCGCAAGCTTGGCAAAGATGACGGTGACGCCTTTTCGCTCTTTAAGCCTTGGACTCTCCTTGACGCCACCGATACGACGCTGCTTCGATTCCAACCAAGAAAGACAAGACAATGGCCGCCCCTCTCTTCTCGTCCGACCTCCTCTCGCCCGAGGTACAGGCTGCTCTGCCCGAGGGGTACGTCCTGCGGGCGCTGCGCCGCGACGACCACGCCTCGGGCTTCCTCGACTGCCTGCGCGTCCTCACGACGGTCGGCGATATCACGGAGGAGGGGTTCCAGCAGCAGTTTGACGCCATGGAGAAGCAGGGCGGCTACTACGTCATCGTGATTGAGGACACGAGCCTGACCGAGAGCCCCGTGGTGGCCACTGGGGCCCTGATTGTCGAGAGGAAATTGTACGTCCCTTCTCCGTCAGCAGCAATTGACAGGGCTAACGGCGGAACAGCATTCACAACCTCGGCGCGGTCGGACATATTGAGGATATTGCGGTCGCGCGCAACCAGCAGGGCAAGAAGCTTGGCTTGCGGCTCATCCAGGCGCTCGACTTTGTCGCCCACAAGGTCGGCTGCTACAAGAGCATCCTCGACTGCAGCGAGGCCAACGAGGGCTTCTACGTCAAGTGCGGCTTCCGACGGGCGGGCTTGCAGATGGCGCACTATTACGAGAAGAAATAGCTCCACGCCGCATGGGCGTTCATGGGATATGATACACGGTACATTCACGATAGATATAGACATGGCATGATTTGATGAGCCAGGCCCGGGATACTTGGTACCAAGGTTGCCGTCCAACTGAGCAATATGCAATGCTACCGGCCCATCCAGCCGCCGTCGACGGTCAGCACGTGACCGCTCACGTAGCCGCTCGCCCTGCTGGCCAGGTACACGGCCGTCCCCTTGAAGTCGTCTGGCGTGCCCCATCGACCGGCGGGAATGCGCTCCGAGATGCTCTTGAGCCTCTTCTCATCCTTGAGCAGGGCCTCGTTCATGTCCGTCGCAATGTAGCCCGGCGCGATCGCGTTGACGGTGATACCCTTGTCGGTCCACTGGTTGGCCATGCTCTTGGTCAGCTGGCCGACGGCGCCCTTGGAGGCCGCGTAGGCGGGGACGTTGAGGCCACCCTGGAAGGTGAGCAGCGAGGCAAAGTTAATGATGGACCCCTTGCGGCCCGTCACGGGCGACGGCGACAGCGTGAGCATGTGCGCGCCCACGTCGCGGCACACGGTGAAGACGGAATTGAGATTGACCTGCATGACCTCGTTGAAGTCGTCGTCGGGAAACACGTCGACTGGATGGCGTCGCTGGATGCCGGCACAGGTCACCAGGATGCGGATCTCGTGGCCATCGGCGAGGACCTTGGGCACGAGCGCGGTCACGGATGCCGGCGAGGCCAGGTCGCAGGGGTAGATGGTGGCCTTGCGCCCAAGGCCCTCAATCTGCTCCTTGGTCTGGTTGTTGGACGCGTCACGCTGAATGAGCACAATGTCTGCGCCGGCTTCAGCGAGGGCCAGCGCGACAGCCTGCCCAATGCCCCTCGTACCTCCCGTGACGAGGGCCGTTTGGTCTTGTAAGCTGAAGAGGCTCATGGCGTTGTGTGTGGGGAGCTGCAGATGCAAACACAGATAGAGGAGAGCCAAAGGATCGACAGACAAGTAGCTTGCGTCGTTGTCGTGGGAAGGGCGAGCATCTTCAGGTCAGCTCCCAGTGACGCCGAGGATGATGGTGGGGTTGGAATTGGCTCGCGACTTCACTGCAAAGCTGCCCCGCGCTGTTGACATTTCCGAGATCCGAAAATAGCAGCCTTGGGCGACAATTGACGATGGAAGGCAACTACAGTAAAAGAAACCCAGCATCCACTGGAGAAATCTCCGCCTCGTCAGTGGGGATCGGGCGTGCGCGACGGAGATACCCACGTGGGGTGGGTGGTTGCTTGTCCGTCCTTGGGGTATCACCCATCGAGCCTCGCGATAGATGGCCTTCACTTCACGCCTCTCATACTCACCCACTGCCTTGGATCATGCTCTGACACAGGTTGTCCCCATCACCCTTTGAAGCTGCACATCATCAGCTAGCTGCCATCATGTGGACTCAGGTCGCTGCGTCTGTCCTCCACGGGGCCAAAGACCTCCGCCGGGCACGTCTCTCCTGTCCAGCCTCATCCACACCATGCGCTGACGATCACAGGAAACGCGCACTCTCCCCTCGCCAGCGGACGACGAGGTGCAGATCGCAGTCCAGTCCACGGGCCTCTGCGGCTCCGACCTCCACTACTTCAACCACTACCGCAATGGCGACATTATCGTCCGCGAACCGCTCACCCTGGGCCACGAGTCGGCTGGCACCGTCGTGGCTACGGGCGCCTCCGTCACAGACGTCGCCGTCGGTGACCGCGTCGCTCTCGAGGTAGGCCTGCCGTGCGAGCAGTGCGAGTACTGCTCGTCCGGGCGGTACAACATCTGCAAGGGCATGAGATTCAGGAGCTCCGCCAAGGCCAACCCGCACGCCCAGGGCACGCTACAGGAGAGGATCAACCACCCCGCGCGATGGTGCCACAAGCTCCCGCCTTCCCTAACGCTCGATCACGGCGCGCTCATGGAGCCTCTCTCGGTCGCTATGCACGCGCGCCACCGGGCGGCTCTTGACCCCTCGGCTACGGTGCTCGTCCTTGGTGCTGGTGCCGTGGGCCTGCTCGTGGCCGCCGTGTCGCGCGCCGCTGGCCACGACAGGATTGTCATGGCCGACATCAACAAGGACCGCCTGGACTTTGCCGTGACCAACGGCTTCGCGGACGTGAGCGTCGCCGTGCCCATGGCGAGGCCCGCGACCGTCGAGGACAAGCTCGCCTACGCCAAGAAGGTGGCCGCGCTCGTCGCGGACGCGGAGATCAGGGGCGACACGGTGGGCGAAGTGGGCGCCGTCTACGAGTGCACCGGTGCCGAGACGTGCCTGCAGGCGTCCATCTACGCGACCAAGCCCGGCGGCAAGGTCATGATCATCGGCATGGGCACCCCCGTGCTGACCCTGCCCATCTCGGCCGCCGCCCTGCGCGAGGTCGACCTCGTGGGCGTCTTTCGTTACGCAAACACGTACAAGGAAGTCATTGCGATGCTGGCAGATCCGCCCAAG
Source organism: Emericellopsis terricola (assembly GCA_027569275.1). NCBI lineage: Eukaryota > Fungi > Ascomycota > Sordariomycetes > Hypocreales > Bionectriaceae > Emericellopsis > Emericellopsis terricola. The sequence continues at coordinate 243,980 of JAPDEU010000025.1, forward strand.
GCCATGCCGGATCTCACCAAAATGGTCACACACCGCTTCAAGGGCATGGGCAGCATCAGCGAGGCCTTTGCCATGGCGGGGCGCGTCAAGGACGACGAGGGCAACCTGGTCCTCAAGGTCGTGGTGGACATGGCATGATAGACAGAGGCACAGCATCCAGTCGAAAAGAACGATTTTGCAAAGAGAAATCTCTTCTTTTCTTCTTGTCTGTCAGCCAAAACAATTAATATCGTATCGCGGAACCCAAAATCCACGCCAAATGGAGGGTACACGTAGCGCTTGCAGCTCCTCGAAGTAGCGCTTCGAGTAGTTAGTTGCACACGCCAACGGCCTTGACCTTGCCCGTCTCGACCAGCGTTTCCATCTCCTTCCACGTCTCGCTGTGGTCGAACGAGAGGATCACGTCGCGCCACCCGTCCCTCCTTCTGGGGGAACCTGTCGTCGTCGTCGCCATCCGGGTTCAGCAGCAGCGGCCAGTGGCCAACCCAGCGCCGACCTCACCTTCGTTTCCGTTGCAGTACGCGGCGTCAATGAGCTTGTACCGGGAGTCAAATGGAGCGCCTGGACAAATAACGAGACCGAACGCTGGGCGACAGATGCCCTCTTGGGCCGAATCTCAAAACGCACCTTGGCGATTTGTTGCCCGTTGCTGTAGGTCAGTGGCGGTCGACACTTAGGATCGGCTACGACTGACCCTCTTGCCTCTGCCAGAGTCGACAAACTCAGCAGGCATCATGTCCAAGAGACGCAAGATGGTCTGCTCAGCCGTGTTGACAAGTGAAATGTTGCCATGTATTAATCTAGTACCGTAGGTATATGCATGTGCCTGCAGGCCGGCTGGGCCGCAGCGACGGGCTCCAGCCAGAGGGAAGTGCCGTCCGAGTAGTATGTAACCTTTATTCACGCGCGCGCCAAATCCTTGCTCGTCTATCCAGAGACCAGAACCCAAAGTCTGTGTCGCCCTAGTTAGCAAAACAAGGCCCAAGACAAGGCAGAGCGGGAAAATACTCACAGGAAGAAAATCATGAGAACGCCAAACATTTTCGCAATCAGCCATCGATTGCTGGACACGCGGGACCAGTACTTGAGCAACTCGCGCTGCGCGCCGTCGACATTGTCCACAACGTCCTCGGTGTTGGCGTCGATGCGCTGGATCATCTCGCTCTGCTCGGACACCATGGTCGCCAGCTGGCCAAAGATGCCGCCGAGCTCGCTGATGGTCTTCTCGATGGCCTCGATGGCCTCGCCTCGTTGCTGAATGTACGAGTTGGACGTCTGGCCCTCCTCCATGATCAGCATCTGCTGGTCGCTCACGGGGTTCAGCGAGAGCGTGTCGCTCGCCGGCGCAGGCGACGCGCGGTTCGGCGTGCCGTACAGGGGAGACGCATTCTGTTGCAGGGACGGCTGGGCATGCTGCGACACCGTCGAGACAAAGTTCTCGGTCCGCGAGCGCGACGCCTGGATGTTCTTGGTCCGCGCCTCCAGCACATCCTTGAAGTTGACGGACACGTCGGTCAGCTTGCCTTGCAAGAGGTAGACGACGTTCTTGTTGTGCTCGCTTTCCTGGTCGGCGTTGGGTCGGCTCTGGCGGGTGAATGCTTGCAGCTCGCCAATCTGCTGGTTCAGCGACGACAGGTCTTGCTTGATGACAAAGGTGAGTTCGTTGATCTCGACGGGCCGGTCGTCGAACATGGTGCGGCGTTTCGCCACTATCTCACGGTCAGCAACTCCATCCTCCTTCCGCGCATGACCTGCTCGTCCCACGTACATTGTGCGAGCTTTTGCAATTTGCCCATGGTCGCCGAGATGCCCCGCCCAATGTCGGCCGCCTTGCGGGCAAAGTCTGACTTTCGCGGCCGACCGTCCCCATTCGCGTCGGCTTTTTGCTGTTCTGTGAGGAGCGAGCGCTTCTGCGAGCTGGGCTTGGCCGACGCCTGGCTACGCTGCGCCTGGGCGAGGACCGACTTGAACTCGGAGGTCCGGTCTTGTATCGATGCGACAGCCATGGCTCTGGTGCGACCAGCGCGGTGACTTTCTGGGTGTGCGGTGGCGGCGGAGGAGGGATGTGATGGAGTTTCGGTAGCAAGGGCCGTTTGGCGCTGGAGGCCGTTGCGCCACTTGACGACTCAGGGGAGAGCGCCGGGGTCGTTCGTGATAGCGCACTGAGGGACCTGATGGGGGTTTTCTTCGATACGTGCTTTCAGTAACGGTCTGGCTGTGTACAGGACGGCTTTAACTTTTCGCGTGGGAGGGTTGAGGAATCAGCGTTTGGTTCTTCATGGCCAGAGTGTGGAAGCCAACCTGTCGCAAACGTGGTGGTTTCCGGGAACGTGTCGCAACCTCTCGTTAGCGCCGCCTGAGCCACATGTGGCTTTTGAGACGCTGCTTACCCTATATCATTTGAGCTACAGGTTAGCGAAGAAAGTACCAGATGTCGTGCTACCGCTGAAAGGTCCATGGCATGGACGAAAATACCTATTGCTTCTGTTAAACACGATTAATCAAGTCCATTCGACTTTTCTGTTGTAGTGGCGCTCATGAATTCCACCGCAACATTAGTCTTACTCTTTACAGCCACAGTCAAGATCCACGGTCAAAGCAGTGGAACTGGCGAGCAACTGCTGGAGGAAAGAATCCAACAACACGACGCTTCCTTGTTAATTGTCGATAATTTAAGTTCAACAGCGAACTTCTCGAAGGACCACACCATGAACAACAGTCATCACGACCAAGGTCCATCAGGATTCAGTTTCCAGACCACCCATGGCTCATCGCTTCGCTTCGCATGAGTGTGATGTTGCACATCAACAGAAGCATCAAACTAATTATAGCAAGCCTGGAGATGCAAGCTCCGCTCCAAGATTAAATTGGGCTCACGCCATCCGCAATTGGAATCGGGGGCACGTACTTACGTATCATCATGGACGACTTCAAGCCGCTGACGGACGCTGCGCCACGCATTCGCGCCGTTAGCCCCGCCAACACACTAACATGATCTGATGTCCTTAGGTACCCGCACCGGATAATCACATGCACAGTACCTCGATCTCTAGCCAGCTGTTAAGTGCTGCCATCCGTAGCGCAGCCAGCTGCGTGGCCCTGGAGGGAGTTCCCTTCTCCAGCCTCGGAGCAAGCCAACCTGGGGGACCCCTTCTTGACGACAGCCAGAGGCCCGACGAACAGTTATTATCAATATATTGGATCTTTTTGGAATAGTACACTTGCTTCCTATCCACCGTCGCATTGCCAGACCTGCTTCTGGTCGCCAGCCGCTCACTGGTAGCACTCGCCACATACCTGAGCAATCGACACAGCGGCGCCTCGCGCTCGTTTCTCGATCCCCAGTCTCGATCCCTTCTTTGGAGAGGGGACATGGTCGCGTGGCACCTTGCGACGTCGCTCCGCAGACGCGATGGAAGGCTTTTCTAATCAAACGCCTAGCCAAGGCCAGTCTGTCATGTGCGTTCTTCGAGATTTCATTTGTTCCGTGAGCTAATGGTTGCCAGGTCGCCCAGCACGCCTTCCTCCTACGCCGTCAACATCAGTAGGAAGAAGACACGGAAATGGGTCGAGGCAAAGGTGCAAAACTACGACGGTGACGACTGGGGCGCTCCCGAATCCGACGACGAGCCCGAATCCCCCAATGAGCCGCCCGTGCCAGCTCTCCAGCCAGCACCAGTCGGTAGTGTAAGGCTGCCATCCGAATCGAGGATCCCGGGGCCAGGACGAGGAACACAAGCGCCCATCCTCCAGCAGCCCCAGCTCCCCACGGAACCTGCGTACGAGCGTCCCGAGGTTGGCATTTCTGCCGCGACGGAAAGTCTCGCGGTCCGCGAGCAGAGCGAACAACCAGATGAACGCGCGGCGTTGCTCGCCAACTCCACGGTCGCTGAGGCGAAGCATGGTGAAATACCGCGGGTTCATGGCGAAGAGGCCATACCCGATCCTCGGAAAGACCTTGCAAGAGATGGGAAAAGCGTCTCGGTCAGTCCACAACTGCCCGACGTAGCGCGTACGAGTGGCTTTGGCTTGGACTTGTTCTCAAGCGGCCCAGAGATGTCGGGGCCAAAGGAGCCAGCCGTGCAAGAAGAACGGGAGCCATCACCAGCGCCACTGGGTGCGAAACCTACAACTGGGCCGGCGGCAGCGATATCGCCTCCACCATCTGCCACGGTCCATGCCGCCGAAACAGAGGAGAAGTCGGCGGATGACGCGCCTGTGGCTGCAGAGCCCGTGGTCCCGTCCAACGAGCAACTAGAGACAGAGACAAACGTCCAGCCCGCGGAGCCTGTGGTGGAGACCTCAAGCAGCGCGGTTCTCTCATCCGAGCCCCTGCATCCCCGGAAACCAGATTACACTCCATCCGACTATGAACCTCAGCCAGTGGGCAGACAGCTGACTCATGACACGGCGACCTCTTCGCCTGTCAAGGAGAGTGATATGTTAAGCGACGAGATTATGCGATCTCTGACGACCGGTGGACCGAGCACCCATATCGAAAGTGCAAACGAGGAACGTGGTCCAGAGCCTTCTCGCTCTGGTCGCGAAAGCAGCTATGCGCCAGGTGCCTATGACAACTACTGGAACGAGTCTGGCGACTCGAGCGCAGGCCTCGAGCGCAGACCAACGCTGGACGCCGTGTCTGCAGTGCCTCCCGTCGCTCAGATTGCTAATCCCGTTGCATCGGTGGATGAAAAGCCCCCGCTGCCGCCATCAAGTCCGCCTCCAGGAGTCTCTGATCCCGTCCCTGCGTACCAGCCACTTGGCGCATCGCAGCCCCCAGCATACGAGGCATCACCTGCCGCGCAGCAGTTCTCCCCGATCCACTCCGATTCGGGCCAGCCCAGCTCGGATGCCGGGCTGCGGCGAAGGTTTTCTTGGGAAGCTGACGAGGCCAACCCGGCGCCTGTTGCAACCCCCCAAGGCCTGACACCCACCGCAGCCACGCCGCAATCTGTCGTGCAAGATAGCCCATCTGCTGCTTCAGCTGACCCTGCGCAGCTCGCGGCATCGTCTGCATCACCGACCATTAAGATTGTGTCGGGAGAACCTTTCATTTCGCACCAAGCCTCGATCGCCGGATCCTCCACTGCGCCTGGTGGCCAACATGGATCACTTGGAGTGCACTCCCCCGTCTCTGACGCGAACAACCGGGATGTCACACCTCTTGCGGGCCACGGCACCCCATCTGCGGATGTCCGTTCGGGACTGGTAGCTCCCACTTTGGAGGCGAATGATGCACATGGACCAAGTGCTGCTGGTGCCTCGAGCCAGCCGACACTCACCTTCCGCGAGATCATGAACATGTCCACCCCGGAGGAGCGCATCGCCAAATACGAAGAGACACGCAGAATATTTGCAAGCCAGGAGACTGGTCTGAGCAACTGGATTGCGGCACTCAAGGCTGAGCATAGCGAGCATGCCAATGTCAGTGGGTCATACTCGGGGTCCATACCCGCGCCACCACTGTCGGCGAATGCTTCAGCACCTCCAGGGTCTCTGCCCTCTGCGCCGCAGCCGTTCTACCAACAGTACTTGAACACGAACGCAAGCGCGGCCTCGGCGGGATCGGCGCCCAGCGGGTCGACCCGGTCCCGTCTTGCTGGCTTGCCAATGCAGGCCCAGCAAGTCGCCGGGAGTGCATTTGGATCATCAGGCAACCAGATCGGTACCAAGAGCAAGGAGTTGATGCACTCGGCCGGGAAGATGGGCAAGGGGCTGTTCAGCAAAGGCAAGAGCAAGCTGCGCGGCACCGGGGAAAAGGTATTTCACTGATGGCGCGACGATACACTGACCCAGTCCATCTTCATCCCAATCTCCCTCTGCGCGAATATTACACACACACATACACGCATACGTTGATTTGTCGGTTTGCGCTTCTTGAGGCTTGGTCAAGATTAAAGTCTTGTTTTTGCTTCTCGCATTTTTGGCCTAATGATATTTGGGACATGGGTTGGGGGAGATAGGAATGCATGACACACTTTTCCCTGTCCACACGCATCACCACTACGTGTCTTGAGGTACATGCGACGACAGCGAAGACCAGTAGAGCTAATCAGCTTGCCATACACAGGGTGAACACTCTCCGCCACCAGGGGACCGCAAGCCCGAGCTGCCGCCGCCCCAGCTGCCTCCAACGCACCAAGCCCAGTCGAAGAGCGACCGTCGAATGTCGTGGGCCTTCAGCCTTGGGCCCAGCAAATCCCGCGAAGTGATCAGCAGCTCCAGCTCCGTGCCACCTGGCGGCCCTCCTGGGCCAGGCACGACTCGGGGCGCTGGGCCCGACACGAGGGCTGCTGGTGGAGTTCCGAGACTGTCGCTAAATCCCGATCCGCCGCGACTCGCGGAGCCTCCACGCGTGTCGCCTCTAAGTGATTTTGGTGGTGGAGAACGAGGCGCGCTGTGGCCAGGACACTCATCTGGGTCGCCGACGATAATGACCGACCGCAAAGACGACGGCAATCTGGACGGCAATGACAAGCCAGCAGACGCTGACCTCGCTGCGCTCCCCCCCGCAGCCCCAACGAAGGACATGGGCGCTGCGCCGGGGCTGTGGAATTCTCCGCCCCCAATCCGAAATGAGGATGCTGCGGGGGCTCCTGGCCAAAGCAGAGATCCAGACCCTGTCCCTGCCCCAGGCACAGACCCAACCCCAGGCCCAGCACACCCGTCAGCAGCTGAGACAGGGCTCCAGCCACTGAACGAAGCAGATTGGATGCTTGTTGATCCCCGCCAGGCTACCGCGACGCAAGACATTGTCGCCGAGTCTGATCCGCACATCGCCCTTCTTCCAAAAGCCGTCGCCGTATTACAGGCTGCTGAGGGGAGTCTCACGGGCATGGCGCCGCAATCGCAGACAGAGGCGAAGCCAGATGCCCAGCGCCAATCGTCCTTCAAAGGGCTGCCGCCCTTGCGTAGGAACTCGTCCTTGGGTCTGGGTACATTTGCCGCGGGCATCCAGCCGCGAGACGAGCCTGAACGCGACTCGCCCATCCCAGGCGGAGCTCCAGCTCAGCCCTACCAGGACCAGAATGGCTCACTGGATCATCAACAACGCGATGGAGCTACCGCGCAGCCGACAGAGGAGGGTACTCATCGTTCCGTTGGCGTCGACAGCAATGCGACCCTCGTCGGGCGACAAGGCACCAATCGAACTGGACGCAGCTCCGTCAGCATCGACAAAGAACCTATGCGCTTCGACCACCATCCGCAAGACCAGCAGCAACCACTGTCAAACGTCAGCAACACTGGCGCGCCAGGTCAAGTGTACCATGATCACCAGCAATCGCCGGTCCCGCTTGCTGCTGTCAGTCCCCAGCCGCCGTCAGGATGGCAGCTCGAGGAGAGCCACTTGAGCGAACCTCTCCACGTAGCAAGACGCCGGGCAGGCACCGACAGCTCGCAGCAGCAGCTGCATCTTAGCGCTCTCGAGAAGGAAACGGGCGGCTCGTTGCCAGTGTCTCCTTCGACACCTACCCCAGAGCAGCAGCAGCAGCAGCAGCAGCCACCATCACATCACCCCCCTCGTGGAAGATCCCAAGATGTGCCCCCTTCGTCCGCTCGACGTTATCCAGACCTCTTTAGGCCCGCGAATCCACAGCCATCGCCCCAATCACATACGCAGCCACAGTTCCAGCAGCCGCAGCGTGATCGTGCGAATACCGGTGGTCATTTCAGATCGCCACCAACGCAGAGCTTCAACCAGATACTCGGGCAAACCAAGGGCGCGCAGCACTCAGCCACCTCGGGGATCGAAGGCAGCCCTGCGCCCAGCGAGGGCCGTAGGAAATCTTCGAACATCTTCAAAGGTCTAGGGGATCGCTTTTCCGGCAGCAAGTCGAATGAGCGCCCCAGGTCCTTCACTGAGCAGCACGGCAGCTCGAACGAGCGTCTGCCAGTAGGCTTTCATGCCAGCGGGAAAGCACAGCAGCATCCAGAGGAGCCCAAAAAGAGGCGCTCGAGTTTCTTGCCCAGCTTGAAGCCGCGTCCATCGCAGGATGACCTCCATGAGCCACGGTTTGAGAATCCGACACGTCCCGTCGACAACGACACTTCAAGCATGTCAGGGCCACGGAAGCGGTTCTCGGGTCTTGCAGACAAGGCGGCTGGCCTCGCCGGGAAGCTTCACCGACCTACATCAGATCACCCCAAGCCTGTGACATCTTCTTCGAACGTGTCATCCATAAGTAATCTGCCTCAACCCCAGTATCCCGGAGCCACGAGCCACCAATCGCTTCCACCACCGCTCTCTCCCTCTCGGGGCCGTAGTGACACCGTCGAATCCGCTGGCTCGCAAGAGATGCGGCCACCACCACCACTAGACTCCCAAGGTGGTCGTCAATCGAGGAGAGGGTCCTTCACCGGAGCTGTGAGCTCCCTATGGGGCTCGAATCGGTCTTCCTCCAAACCGAGACATCCTGAGCAAATGGGGCCTTATGCAGGGCCCCCTCCCACAGTCCAAGGCGATAGTAGTCGAGGAGGCTCAATGGATGCCGGTTCGCGATCGCCAAGGCACTTGCCTTCTCAGAGCATACCTGCCCGTCCGTCTCCTCTTGCTCAGCAGTCTCAAGCCCAGGGGATTTCCTCCCCAGCGCAGCACCAGGCCCCGAAATCGCCTCGAGGTTTAATGGCACCACATAGCAACGAGCACATAGGCTCTGCTACTGTTGCTCACTCCGATGGTGTTGTGCCTCAGCAGCAACAGCCAAGCGTCTCCGCAGATTGTGCACCAAGATATACGGATGGAGTCTCGAGAGCGTCAATCGTTTCGCCAATAGGGTCTTTCACCACCGACAAGGGTAATCGTACTTCGATGGTTGAAGAAGGCTCGGACCGATCTGTGTCCCAGCGAACAGCTGACAACCCGTCTGCATCTTCCACTCCCCAAGCCACGCCTGGCAGCCCGGCCACGCGTGTGCCGACACCTCATGCGAGCGCCTTGCTCTCAACAATGGCACCACCGCTAAGTCATGAACAGCTTTCTGTGTCAGACCAGGATACGGGAGGCTCTGCACGGATAGAGACTCCCCGCTATGACGGGGGCTCACCTGGACAACACGGACGGTCGAGGTCCGATTCTGGCCAGATGGGCTCGCTCCGATCCGCTCGCAATATTGCGCACAGAAAACCTGTCCCACAGCCCGCATCTGTTTCTTCACGCGGGGCCACGCCTGCACAATCGCAGGCTTTGCCGCTGCCCGCTCATGAAGGGCCGCCTGGCCCGAACAGGGCTATATCAGGCCTGGCCCAACACCCTATCACGCAACATCAATCACCAGTGGGCTTTCAGCCATCGCCCCCTTCAACTGAATGTCAGCCGTCTCCTGATCCCAAGCAACAAGCAACCCGGCTGTCCTTGCCTCCAGTGCGCCCCAGCGCTCCCAATGGGCTTCCTGACGCGATGCTACAACCTGGATCGAAACAGGGTCTCGGACAATCCTCTCCTTTGAATGGATCGGGCGAGTTGCGCAACCTCCACCAAACCTTCCCGCAGCAGCCAAGACATCAGGGCCATCCGCAAGCGACTCCACGACTAAATTCTCAATGGGCACAACAAGGCACTCCCAACGTGTCTCAACCCAACAACCCGGCATCGTTTGGCCAGCTCATGCAATCAAATGCTCAGCAACCAGGCGTGCCTCCTCAAATTCAGCAATACCAGGGATCCTTTGGCCGCGGGCAGGACTTTGGCCGAGAGCAACGGAATCCTCCTCCAAATAACCAGTCTTTCACCGGTCAGCAGTACGCTCAGCAGCCGCAACCAGCTGGAAGTAGCGAGACGAAGCCCAAGGGATGGAGGAATCGCTTGTCCAGCCAGATGGCGACTCTGACACCCGACCACGCTGATGGTGGTGGCCAGACTAAACCCGAGAGACAGAGCTGGAAGGCCCGGGTGTCTTCTATAGCGCAGCCACAACCTCAAAATGGCCAGGCAACACCGAACCAGTCACAACAAGGCACGTATGAGAAGCCGTCTACAGGCATGAAGTTGCTCGGTGCATTGAAGAAAGTGGCAAAGCCAACCGAGAACCCTCCACCGCCACCACCACCACCACCCAATGCCGGACAGCAGCAGCAACCTCAATGGAGACCTACTCATCCATCGCAAGGCCAGGGATTCATTCCCTCTGCGCAACATCCGTTTGCACCGCACAACGTATATGGTCAATATGCCCAGCAGGGCCGAGGTCAGCCTCAGCCGGGGCTGCCTCCGAATGTTGCTCCTCCCCAATTCTACCAGCGTGCCCCGCAGCAACAGCTCCAACACCAACAGCCGCCACAGAGTTTCCTTGCTGGACAGCCTGGCCAAGCACAGGTCATTGCGGCCCAGCACCAGCCTCCCCATGGGACTGGAGAGAGAACTAACCAGGCCTGGTATGGGCAGCACATGGCCATGCACCACACCCAGCCAGTTATGCACCGCTCACCCGAACCGCAGTATGATCAAGTACCCATCCCCCAGACCTACAGTGCCGTTCGTGGTGAGGGCATGGTAGCCCCCACAAGCTATTACGCCCCTCGCGGTTCTGAGCAACGCTCAAGAGACTTCATCCCCCCGGAACAGCATCACCAGGGTCATGGAACCTATGTCCAGCAGCAGCCTGCGCTCTATCAGGGACATGCCCCTGCGTATGGCCGCCAGATCCCTTCCCAGCAGGTGGGGCAGAACGAAGCGAGGGTACTCAACCGGCAAGCCCCAGTTGTCGAAAAAGCGCAGAGCCAAGCTCAACGTCGCTCGAGCACGATCACTAGTTCGCCGCCTGACAATGGCAGCTTCAACCTGCCAATCCAAGGTGGTATCACCCCGAGCGCGACGACACCAGACCAAACACCAGATGAGAATTCCGAAAAGGGTCACCAGTGCCAGGATATTCTCGAACGCCCGCCAGCTCTGCGTCATGACACTGTCATATCCGATGGAGGACGCGGTGTCGAGTCGGGAGTCATGGGCGGCACCGGACAGCGGCTGTTGCCACCGGGACAGCCTCAGTTCGGACACCATCTGCAGCCCAGCCGAAGCTATTTGAGCATGAGTATACAGGAGCCATCGCGTGAAGGGAGTTTCGTGTCTTCTGTGCCCGGAACTTCGGCTGACATCACGAGACCCGTTTCCACCAGCCCTGATGCCGATGTCATTGACCAGCATGACCGCAATGCCAAGAATCTGAACATCGACGTGGCCAAGTCGAACAAGGTGGACGCGGACAACATTTACGACGCCACACCACGCCTCGACCAGAGCAAGACCGGTGGCTCAGATGTGTCTGGATCTGGAAAAGCAGCAAGTGGACACAATGACATTGAGCCAGCCAGAAAGGACGACGCTCCCGTGATGGAGCTTGAGGACACGGCAGAGGCGCGCTTGCGTACAATGCGATTGAACTCACAGGAGGAAAAAATATTTTACGATCCTGAGGCTGATGTGCCGAAAATGAGTGCTACCAGTTATCCTGGCCAGGAGTGGAATCCCTACGGGGAGCCTGAGTTTGGTGACTGGAAGGACGACTGATTCTTTGGATATCATCGTCTCTCGCAGCATTATCTTCGCGGTATTTCACAGTCTTGTGTAGTTTTTTTAGATACCAATTTTCTCTTCTCCGCATCATGTCTCTCATATTCGGAGGATATGTAAGAGGCATGCACGCTGATCCAGATTATTACTAAGAGGCAATGGCCCCAAAGCTCTGACATCCTCGCCGCGGTCGATGCATATTGGATTCGAATGCCAGTGTTTCGGGAGATTTTCAATGAAGGACTACCCTATTGAGACCCTGATGATGCCAAATGGATCCTGTTGAGGCGATGCAGGCCAGGGATGCTGTTGATGTCAGCCGCCATGTCCCAATCGTCATCATCTTTTCAAGTCTCGGTGCAGGCTCTCCGTTATCGAGCGCTGACCTCACAGGCACGCATTGGGCGCTCTGATTGGTCAGCTTGCCAACAAAGACTTGTGGGTCGTCGCACGCACCTTCCCGCATTCGCCATGATCGCACTTCCGACCTTCTGTCCAGGTACCCGTATCCGCACTCGGCGTAGGAAAGGGAAGGAGCGAATATGGGCGCTTAGCCGCCCCCTCTTGCTCTTGCTCGTGGCTCGTGGTCCGCCAGCTTCCTGTCTTCATCAATCTGTCCCGAAGGCTGCGAGCCCTCCTCATTGTACACATATTCCTGTGATGGTTTCCTGTTTCCGGACTCGCTGCTTGCAAGACCACTATTGACAACAAGGTTGTCACGCTTGGACGCTACCGGAACTACTAAGTGGGATCTTCAGCTGAACCTGGATCCTTCCCGCGTCTGCAGCATCCTGGCTACTTCTCGCCTCGCCTCCCTCATCCACGATCAACGACCTACGCCAACGACGCGCGATTCTTGTCATCAGCCCGACTAGACACGGTTTTCGCATTCTTCGACATCACCCATAGCTACATTGCCAACGCACGCATTGTTCTTGACAAACGACGGGCGACCGAGTCCACTGGTCTTGTCGAGACAGGCCACACAAACAACGTTCTTGGTTTGCGACTTCTTGCCGTGCTTGGGCTGCTGGCTGGCGTCCTACAGCCTCGCACTGCCTCCAGATGGACACGTACGTCGTCCCCTTTTCTATTCATTCAGCCGCTGCCTGCGTTTGAGGTTGTCTCGGAATCGAGTACCCGACGTCGCACGCGGTCTCTCATGGCCCTCTCCGTGTAGCATGTCTTAGCTGCGCATCAAGACAACATATCTGTCGAAGATGACTATCGCTCAACTTGCTACAAGTGCACCTCGTGGACGTGCAGGTCTTCTCATGGGCGTCACTAACATCTTCGCCAGTTTCATACACGTCGCCGGCTTGACACAGCCGTCGACACGGCCATATAGTGGTCACTTTCGGTCCATGTCTACTGCTACTCTTTCGAACACGGCGCCATCCACCGATTCGCCCCCTGCGTCACAGAAAGATAGCCTCGATGTACCACGCCGACGGATACCCGTCAAAGCCCCCTCGACGTCTGCGCTCCGGTCGACACACAACTACTTTGACGACATGAGCACGATACCCGACCCACGAAGCCGTACGGTGACGCCCACCAGGGATGGGGCTTCGATCACGCCGGGTCGCGAACCCAACATCAACGAGGAAGTTACCGCGCTTAGCACGAAGCTCATCAACGCAATCAATCATCAGACCACTCTGGACGATCGGTTATCCTCGACAAGGCATGAGCTCGAGGCTGCCAACGACCGCATCAAGGACCTAGAGGCACAGAATGCTTCGCAGCGCGAGATTCTGGCAGGAGATGTCTGGATTCGCCGCAGCGCTGCTGACATTGAGAAGAAGGTGATACATGCACAAGTGGCCGAAGAAAGAGCGCAGCGCCTGGAGACGGAACGCGCCAAGAAGAAAATTGAGCAAGAGCTGGAGAACTTGACAACGGCACTGTTCGAGGAGGCGAACAAAATGGTGATCCGCGCAAAGGAGGAGGCGCAGCGGGACCACGATGTCTTGCAGCGCAAGAATGACCAGTTGAGGGCGCAAATTGTCGACTTGGAAGGGTTGCTCAAGTCGCAACAGGATCAGCTCACTGAGTTGAAGGTGGTCATGGAGACTATGGCCTCGGACCGCGACGACCAGACAAACACAAACCCCACAGCTCCCTCGTCGCCTGCCGCTGCAAAGTTTGACGGACGTGATGACGGCGGTCTGAGCAACGATCCGCCAACGGCTTCTCCGAACACGGATGGCCTCCTGCCTATGCCTCCCACGAGCTTCAACCATCTTATTCAACCTGTTCTGCGAACCGATGTCACGGCCTACGAGGACTTCATCAGCCTAGCCAAACTGTCCCGAAAGGCAGCGGGAAGCAGAGTGTCATCTGGTTCATTGGGCGGGCTCAATCTGCCATCCCTGGGCCTGGGCGGCTCTTCTGCCGCTGGGCAATCTGCCAACAACACCACGACCGCCACCTTCAGCATGTCGACTGGCAATTACGTCAATAGTGCGCCTCAGTCCCCTAATACGCCCGCATCGAGTTTGAGCAACGGATCCCCTGCGCCCCCCGTCGTCAATCTACGAGACACCAAATTCTTCAAGCGTGCCTTGGCCGAGGACATTGAGCCTACCTTGCGCCTCGATGTGGCTCCTGGTCTTTCGTGGTTGGCGCGCCGCTCCGTCATCAGCGCGATTGCCGACGGCTCGCTCGTCGTGGATCCTGTCACCACGCATGCGGGCAATTCGTTCCTAATGAGCGTATCCAAACCGCAGTTCAACCCGTGCTCACTGTGCGGGGAGTCCAGAAAAGAGCCTCGGTACCTTCGTGACCATCGATTCCGGACCAGCGAACAGGAATCTGCGCAAAAATACTCCCTCTGCCGATACTGTTTGAATCGGGTGAGGTCGACGTGCGATTTTGTCAGCTTCCTACGCATGATCAAAGATGGTCACTGGAGAGCCGACGACGACGACCAGGAGAAAACGGCCTGGGAAGAGAGCGTTCGCCTACGAGAGCAGATGTTCTGGGCGAGAATAGGGGGCGGCGTTGTCCCTTGCGGACACCATGCGCTCGGTGTCGACTCGGAGAAGAGTCCACGCCCAAGTCAGGAGCAGGCTTCACCGGCCGAGACAGAGCCAGCGAGCTTGAGTGCGCCAGTCGAAGTCGATGATCAATCTAAGGCCGAAAGCAACGACAATAGTGAAGCAGCTGCCGAGGCTAAGGCACCTCCTGTTACCCACGAAAGCGATGTTCCCGTTCCTACGGAGCCTGAGTTACCATCAACGCCTCCGAATCAAGTTACACCTTCAGAGGAGACGTTCGTGGACGCCCCAGAACCTGCAGATGTCCAAGTACCCGCCGCTGAGGTGTCTCCAGGGGACACGCCCACGAAGCCATGAAGCGGAAAAGTCAATGTGTGGTTCTTGAGTGGATGAGACCAACAAGTAATGTATATGGTGTATGATTGGAGTTTTCTTCTGGGCATTAGGCGTCTGCTGCTTGGCGTTTGGGGGCACAACATGACATCAAAGGAGTAACTTGACAGGACGGCGCATTTACACAAATAGACGTTACAGAGATGGTCAAGCGTGATTGCTATACAAATTTTGCCATCCTGCTACTCTGAATGGGTGTATATGAGGAATTATGTTCGGGAGCTTTTGTTTGGGTTTTGCCAAAACGTCGACTCCGAGTGATTCAGTTTGACTCAGCTCAATGACAATGATATTACATGAGAGAAACCAGCCAAGTCGAAGGATTAATTGACAACCTGAGACTCCTGGATACGCCGCCGCAAGACAGTGCCGCCCCTGTAAAAGGAGAGAACTCCTCGAGCAACCCTCTATGGGCCACAGAAACTTTTCTGACGCCTGCCTTACCCGGGTCAAGGTAAATAGTACCCATCGAGCCACGTACACCGTTGTATTTGTCACTTGTTTTATGATTCTCTAATGGCCTTCTGGGGAAGAAGTTTACGCCCATGCCAGTCAGGCAACAGACAAACGGACTGCACGCGTCTAATTTCGCCAATCCGTTCCAGTACTTGTTCTCAAGATAGCCCCGGCCACTTCGGAAGCTCAAAACGGCACGTCCGTCACTCGCTCGGTACATGTCTGGTCATGGGCTCTATGGGATGGCGCCAGTGGTCATCTGTCTTCTGAAATTAAGATGCGGCTCGGACTCCCGCTTCGTTTGCACATTGTCGTCAGTGCCCCTCAACATCCTCGAGGCCGCCGCTGAGATTGCCGCTGAGATTGCCGCTGAGATTGCCGATGGACCGACCTTCTCTCGGACACCATTGGCCTCGCTTGAACGAGTGACTGCACCATGGGATCCACGTCAAGGCACTCTGCACGATCATTCCCTGACACAGAGGCCATCCAAACCCTCGGGCCGTGGGCAAGCGACAGATGGCTAATGTTCATGTTGCCCAACGGCAAAAGCCTGTCAACAACCACACTCCTGATCGCTCCAGTAGATGTACAACCTTGCGTGCCGTGCTGGACCATGTCCAGTATATCCACAGAAGCGCCTGACAGCCCTCAAGAACTTGACGTCAGAGCAGCTTCGGCAGCTACAAGGCGCCGCGTGCTCCGCCAAATCGGGCTCTTAACATTCAAAAAGGCGTCAGGGTGATTGCCGTCGCATGGGTAAGATGGAACCTGACAGCACGAAGTAATAGCTTTTGTAACCGGTCCAAGGACCTCAAGCTCCACAAAGAAATGGTGGTTTCATGTTGGTTCAAAGCATTTTCTCTCTGCCTAAACTCTTTTGGAGAGCCGGGTATAGCAACGCGGTGTCTAGACGTCTCTGTGAGCAGACCAGTGTGCTGCACTGCCTTGGAGGACGCCCGGGACGAGGTTGAGACAAAAGAGCATCACATACTTAGGAAACAACAAAATCTGACATCTCAATCACCCAGAAACACCAATATTTGCCACTGTATCCCGCTTGAAAATTTAGAGATCTTTGTTCGCGAACGCTCACATGACGGTGCAGCATAGGAAACGGCGCGGCCTACCCGAGGTTCGAATCTCCTCGTCGTACCTGAAGTCAGCTGGAGAGTGCCTTGTGCTCACGACAGGTGTGACATGGCTTTTCTCAACAGTGGGAGTCGGCATTAGATTGGCTGAAGCAGCAGAGGCTGGGTGCACGGGTGCTTGGGGAGAAGCCCTGGACTCAGCACTGAGCTCAGCCGGGAGGCGCGGTCGTGTTGCGGATCCAATGCGGTTGCTGCCCACCAACCCTGAAGCCGGAGGGGCTGTGCCATTACTGGTAAACGTGAAGGCCGCAGGCCCGGACTCGTTATCCACTCTTCCAAAGCGATACGGCTCACCGCCCGCGGTGGCTGTAGCGGATCCCCGATCCGAGGAGACTGGGACGTTGCGCACCGTTACGTGAGCCTGAGCCCCGAAGAGCCAGCCGCGCTCAGGCGCCGATGGGCTTGCCGTAGTTCTGGGCACCGTGTGCGGCGCGGTGGATTGGTCCGTGTCAGACCACACGGGGACTGTCCTGAACCGCTCCACATCCGTCTCAGTGCTATCCTCCGACTCGAGGTCAGACTCAAAGTAGCCGCACCTCCCAACAGGACACGAGAAGAAGTGCGAGTCGCCGTCTTTCCTCCTGGTGCGGCGGCTAAAATAGTTACAATTGCACCGAGGATTGCCATCAGAGACACCCTCAAAGTCGTCAAAACACCCAAACACGGACCGAGGATGGTCTTCCTCGTTGCGACGGCAGGCGTAGTATGGACGTCCTGTGCTGCCAGCGCGGTGACGCTCGCATGGCATCCCGCAGCTGCGGCAGGCTGGCGCGTCCCTGAGGGGAAAGACGGGCCTCATGTTGGAAGGTGTGAGCTGGGGACTGGACAGCAGTCAGCTGAGAGACTGGGAGTCGCTGGTGGAATGGTAGACTTGAGTCCTGAGTGGAACGTGTCTGGAGCGGGCGAAGCGGTCGATCACATTTGCACAATTGGGCTGGTAGAAATCCCGAACAGTGCTGTAACTTTATACTTCCGGTGTTGAGAGAGCCTCGCGGGGCTGACTGAGGCTCTACCTAGCGACATGCATAGCGACATGCATGTTGGCGACATCTTGGCGGCCGCATCCAGAGGCCAAGCTGAAAGTCCTCGTTGCGCGCCCACAGCGGCTAAGTCCGATATAAAGGCCTGGCTTCGACAGGTAACCGCCCGGGAAGTTACTGCGCCTGCAGAAGAGGCTATGTTCGTTTCAAATGTGAATCCACGCATTGGGCAGAATCAGTGACTTGAGGGTGTGCTGCGTGTTGGTCTGGGTCAGTTTCTTGACTGAAGCATAGCTCCTGGGCCTATCGTCTTCGCGATCGAAGCGCGCGACCAAGGGGATAACGGGCGGCAATGGGAACCTCTCGAGGGCATCATGTTTGCCGTTCCTCGACATGAAGTTGAGAAGCTTGTTGGGCACGTACGTTCGATGCTCACGGAGGTGCACCTATGCCCTGATTAACGGCAGTATCATGTCGAGCGGGTATTTGTGTACAATACTTATGCAAATGGGTGTTTGGCATAATAAAATTATGAAGGGCGTCGAGAATGAATTCGTCTGACGTCATAGAGATTTAGGTCTGGTGCGGATACAATAATCCTCCCTCGACAGAGAGGGATCGGATCATGCGTGACACACGAGCCATGGCTTGGCCCGGAAACGAAACCTCGGTTTCGTAAGATGCCCGAACTCCGGAGTGTTAACGAACTTTCGTGCGCAGCGTTCCTGGATCCTCGCATTCGGATCCATGCTAACGTGACTCGGTGAAGCAGGGATGGGATTTGGTGTCACCACCGCCGGGTCCGTCGGGACCTTGGTGCGGTTTTCGATTCGAATAAGCTCAGTACTTATGCAAGGGACTGACTAAACCATTCGATTTTTCTTCTTCTTAGCGCGGCATCAGGTCGCTGCTGGCTTCCACTCGAGGTGCGCTAACACACGGAATCAACGGGAGCGTTGCTAGAAAGGGGCCAGGCACCAGAGCTTCCAGAAGCAAGGGTGTGATTCCAGATGCATCTGTGCGATCAAAAATGCTAGGCTGGAGCGCGCTACGCCAACATTATCATTAAATATGTATTTCTAAGCAAGTACTACGACATCTTCACCTCCTTTGCTGCATCGGCCCTCTTTGAAGCGTCGGCGTTAAAGAGCATCGGGCTGAGGCGTCGCCATACGGCCAGGAGTAGACGGTTTATGTACCGGAAAGCAAGAATAACGCCAATGGACGCCAGTAGCAGCCAAATCCACGGTCTTTCGCCAAGGAACATGAAGAACTGAGCGTCGTCGTGGTGCCACGACGCTGCCTCAAGGTCCGTAATGTAGGGTTGCAGTGTTGTTGCGTTGACAACTTGGACTGTTGCCGGGGGTATCGACGGATTGTCAAGCAGGTAATTCTTGACGGCCATGGTGATGAACAGCGGTCCGGCAGAGATCATGATGGCGCAGTACGGAATCCATCGCGCCCAAGGCTGCGTAAACCGACTGTATGCCAGAATCTTGGAGAGGGCGACGTCAAGGGCCGGGTGGTGCTTGGTTGCGATCATCAGGTCGTTGGATATGCCCGTAGGCTTCGTGGACTTGAAGACAGCCAAGTGCGCAGCTTCGTTGGCCTCGAGTTCTTCAAAGGGGATCGGCTCAGCGCAAATGGTATCCATGTCGATGTACATGCCGCCGTAGTAATCGAGAATGAAGTATCGGATCGCGTCTGCACGCTGAATACCGAACGGGTAGTCATCCCACATTTGGAGAAACCAGGCGTAGTTGGATGCTATAAAGTCTCGCGCCGACGCGTCGGTCCAATGCTACAAGAAAATCAGCCATGTCCTTCCTGAGCAGGCCAGGCACGTATCGAGACCGCAGAGCCTCCAGTTCTTGTTCTGCGCGCCTGGGGACCGTACCTTGTATTCGAAATTCGAGTACGTATTCTTGCAACTCTGCTGCGCGGCCTTCCATGCCTCGGGGATCGTCTCGTTTGCGGTGGTTTGGTGCAAGATTCGCGGAATCGTCGCCTTCACTCCGTCGGACTGAGATATGTTGCCAGAAAACGTGAGTCGGGCTCCAAACAGCTCTTCGTTCCTGAGGAGCAACGTGATGAGCGGCGCAAAGAGCCAAACCAAGCTTCCGATGATGATCGCATCAACCAGAAACAGGTATATTGAGGTCTTGCTCAATGTGAGAATCCGAATGTACTTCTTTGGCCGACGTGGTGATTGCGGGTCGGATCCCCATCGCGTACGCTCCTCATCGTAAAGATCGCTGGATGCACCAGCTCTTGGTACCTGCTGGCTGCTGCTTGGTGAAGCTGTCATTTTCAGTCGAGCGTGCGAGGCGCGGCATGCGGCATGTGGGAACAGGGTACGGCGACCGACCACGAACGAGATGTCATTGCAGGGCTGGTACTTATTACTCGCGCTTTTCTGCAGGCCCCGTGCGCCTCAGAGGACGGAAGTCGCGAGTGCCGGCTCAATTGCTGACATGACTCAGCAGAGGCCTCCTGCCACTGACTGGTGCGTATCGCTAGCCACTACGTAGTGCGCTGTGCCGTTCGATTGCGGCTGGTTCCAGAGGGGGTCGCTCCTCGGCCAATCATGGCAACGATGGCTTTTTTCAAGACCAACCAGCCACGTGGGGCGTGCCTGCCAGGGGGAAATTGTGCCCCAGCTAAGCCTCAGGCATCTCTCCTCTGTCAAGGCACTTCTTCCTTGGGCTTCAACAGCTCCCGCTGCAATTCGAGCTGATTGCTCCGGCCCCATTTCGAGCCCGTTTTATTATTGGTGCTGCGGTCTTTTGTTAGCATCGGCTTCTCGTTCCGTCCATTCTGAATCCCGGTGCTGCCGAGACCCCGGTTCCGTACAATCCACCGCGCTCCCCTTGCTTGTCGCGTGCCTCCTCACCCAAACAAGCAGCCGCAGTTCCTCATCTGCTTCTTGGCTTTTGTTTGTCCACATTCTCTCGTCCACGCACTCTTCCTAAGCAGCAAATCGTCACATCCCGCCATGGCTGAGCCGGATTTGGGGAAACCGCAGTTCGCTGCACACTCGGTGACCGAGCCGATTGTAGGTCGCAGCAAGACGCCCATTTCATTCAAGTCGCTAACTGCGTGCGCGACGTAGGGGATTGTGTGCATTATGATCGCGTCATGCTACTTCAACCGTTGTCGGGGTTATCGCATCTTTCCCTCTTCTTCATGGTCTAAGCGAGATGAAGAAGGACTCTTGGGCAATATCAACACAGACCAGGAGGATGGTAGCGACTCTATCAGACATGCACACGACGACTCGGATGAGGATTCTCTCGTTCCCATCTCAGTCGAGACGGCGACGTCCACCTCGCAGAAGCGCAATTGTTGCGGCGTCTCATTTTCCACGCCAGACTCTTCCAGATTTGGGAACCATTGGCACAGTCGCTTTATCCAGAAATTTCCCTTCCTCGTGGAGATGTTTTACTGGGCTATCAACCTGGTTTTCTACGTCGGAGTCAAGGCAGCTAGTGAGCTGATCTTTGCCACGGATGGCATTTGGAACTCAGCACAGGCCCACGCCATCAACATCCTCAATATCGAGCACCAGAGCCCTTTGCGCATCTTCTTCCCGGTGCATGAGGTGGATGTCCAGACGTGGTTTCGCACTGGTCACCAAGACATGTTGACGATTCTCAATCGTGCATATTCGCTGATCCACATCCCCGTCACTGTCAGGTAATCAACATCCGAGTGTGCTCCTCCCGTTTCTCCCCTGACCTGATCTGACTCTGCCATCACCTTCTAGTTTCCTGGCTTGGTATTATTATGCCGCACCGACACATGCAAAGTTTGCGCGCGCTCGTCGCATGATGACGCTCACGAATCTTCTGAGCTTTGTCGTCTTCACCACCTACCCATGCATGCCGCCTCGACTCCTCCCCAAGGAGTTCGGCTTCTTCGATACGGTGCGCCGCGAAGACGCTGAATCCATTTGGGCGAGCGGTAAATTCTTCAACCAGCTGGCCGCTTTCCCCTCTCTGCACTTTGGGTACTCGTTCTGCATCGGCACTGTCTTGCTGGACCACTCAGGCATCTTCCGCAGCCGACTCGCTCGCCGCGAGAAGAGAATGTCCAAACTTCGCCAGATGCTATTCGCCACGCTCAGCGTCGTCTACCCGCTCTTCGTTCTGACGATCATTGTGTCGACAGCTAATCACTACTACCTCGACGCACTCGCAGCAACGGGCGTGGTGGCCATGGCGTGGCTATGCAACCGCGCTCTGTTGGTGTTACTGCCATTGGAAGATGTCTTCCTCTGGTGCGTGCGATTGAAGAAGCCGATCCCCACCACCGGCAATCGTCATTGGTAGAGGGAGGGAGAGGCCTGTTTGGCCGTCTGGCCAACCTTGCCTTTGCCACCAGGAATCGAATGAGTAAGAGGCTGTAATTGCCACGCTAGTCAAGGTGCCCTCATGAGGCCAGCGACCTGTGGTGTGTTATGTACGATAGACTATATAAAGCGAAATGATTTACTAATGAGAATACTGCTGGGCCAAAGCCTCTGCTGTAATATGCCCCTTTCTTTCTGCACGCATCGTGGGCGCGTAATGCTCGCAAACTCGCACAAGACGACAACGACACGGCAACCCGAGTAGTTGTAATCACGGAGCCTCTGTGCAACTTGCCCGCCTGTCATGCCGCGCCTCAATCCGAACGCCAACCCTGCGAAGGCTAAGGCAACATTGTGACATTGTGATTTTACTGGAATGGTTCATTTTCAACGTCCGAATCAACCCAATGGCATTCTTAGTGGTTGCTGAAACGCTTGACCAGCGGGTTGATTCCACCAGCGACCTGCCTCTAGTGCACAAACCACCAGTTGCCATCCATGGACTGTTGGATAACCGTTGGCAGCCGGATTAAGTGGCGGATGCAACAGCAAGGGCTTCAATCACTTTGTACCAGCCCTTTAATGAACATGGACTCTCGGGTCAGAGACGATAATAGGGCTGGGCACATCACAAGCGTTCCATATGCTCGACACCCCTACATAAGATTTCAACAATCTGCCAGGATCAGTGGATACAAAAGCACAGCGATTGAACGCCCCCCATCATTTGGCCCTTCCAATATGGCCTTGCCGTGTCCAGACCTTCACAGTCTTCCTCAGCACCAGAACGTCCGCCCAGGACCCTTCTTTGCGCGAGACTGACTGGCTGGCTATGTTCCTGTGTGCAAAGATACATATCAATTCATTTGTCCCGCCAAAGCCGACTTGACGGTCAAATCGGTCCTCGTCACGGAAGACTCCAAGGGGATCGGCAAGGTGGCTGCCGTGAAATTTGCTACTACGTTTTCCCCCAGGATTCTGATTTTCGAACGTTCTACAATGGCCGATGTTGAAACAGCCGTCAAGGATGCGCCCCAGGGAGCCAACTGACCACAGACGCCTGGGCATTCCATCAAGGTAGATGCAACTTCAAAACACTCGGTTCAGGGAGCCGCCGACCTAGCCTTTCTTCGCCTGTACGAGGGACTCATCCGCGCAGGATATTTCGACGGCAAAGCTTCGAATTGGTTCTGTGTCTTCAGCCGACGTCAACGCATCGCACGCACAGGAGCTCGCTCTACAAGCTTCAGCTGATGGCATGATACCCTTGAAATGTGGCGGCACCGTCAATCTCAGCATGAAGAAAGATCCATCGACTGCCATGATCGGTTTTTGAGCTGAACATCAATCAAACTTGCAAGAAGATTACCACGGTCGCGCTCCATTCCTCCACTTCCCTGCTCATGCTGCATGTGACATGAGACTCGACATCAACGTGGCCACAGGTCCCATGTTTCAGGACAAAATTCCATTTGGCGATTGGACGACCAATACTTTGGAAGCAACTCAAGCGCCGACTGCGTGGTGTACCTTGGAGCTTTCGATTGATCCCTCGCTGGCGAAACCCTTGACCGGACACACCCTGATGGAGTCCCTGCTCAGGCTGCTCCTTTCATAAGGCTTGGGACTCTCAGAGAACTGGTTGTCATCGTTCAGCTCGGGAACTCTTTGAATTATGGGGCTCTGAGTTAGGAAGCAGCATCATCTGGGCATGAAGGCCTTATCAGGATGGTGGTCTTGAAACACCTGACGGGCAAAACCGGTCTTTCCAGTCGACTTGCCATCACCATATTCCCACCTAGTTACACTGACACTGTTGCTATGATAGATATGGGATTTAGACCCGAGCATGAATTCCCCGGCCGCACATATCGCTGGTATGCAACCCCAGTGAGGCTATTTAGGTTGGTCTGCAGTGCACTGATGTCAACGCATCTCTTGTCCCGCTTGACAACGCAAGCGTCAACATCCAGTCTCTAATCTCAAGATACATTAAGTACCGCCTTGACATGTGTTCGCTTCTATTCATTCCCGTTTGGATGACTAACGCAGGCGAACGGCCATTAGACGGTGTTCCTGAACTCGAAAACCAGTCTAAGGCCTCGTCCTATTAAAACGCTATTGGCGCACAGCCGTTTGCGTAATCCAGCGGCTAGAGAGACGAGGAAAATAGGACTGCACTAGAAGCTTGCTAATCTCGCCCGCGTGAATGTACAGGTTCACATAGTTTTATTCCTGGGAAGCAGCTAGAGAAGGCACTTCAAGCTACCCTGGAGCTAAAGCTGACTGGGAAAAGGTCCTAGATGAGTGGCAAGCGGGCCCAGAGCTTCTGGGACGTTGCGATATTTGATGATTCTAAGCCAGAGAATTTCGAGACGCCGCGTTGTGAGAACGTGGTCAGCATTTACCATAATGAGTTGGTCTCTTGCCCACGTGGTTTCGATAAGACGATAGTGCGACACGTCTAAATGCTAAAGTGAAAGCTTAAAGGCTGGCAAAACTTGGCATTACGTGTGGAACAATCCCTTCGGATGTGAGCTGAAACTGTTGTTGCTTTTAGTATCCAATCACTAATCGCTGTTTGACCTCTGATGTGTGAGTTGTTTGAACTCTTTGAGTCTAGACCAAAAGGTTCTCAATGCCGTGTGGTGTTTATTTTTAGCGCACGTGTTCGCCCCCCAATACCCCAGGAGATGGGGCCAGTTCGAGCCAAACAGTCACTCTCCAGACGAGCAATGTCTCTGTTGCAGAGAACCGTTTCGGAGCCCCGCCAAGGTTCCGAAACATGCATTCAGTCTGCCAAGGTCTGCTGCGTTTCAAATGCTTCAATGTTACAGGCGTTCACCGCAGTCACGTCGACATTAGACAAACTGCATTTCAAAGGATAACAGGAGGTACTATCTTTTATGTGGAGCACGCCAACTTCGTCATGTACTCGCTCCTAAGCATATCCGCATGTTTTGGCCCTCTGGCAGTCGACAGGATGACTATTCTGCGGCACGAACGTTCCAAACATCCTTGATCTCAGGCAGACATCGTTCGAGGTCATGACCCAAAGAACTTGGCATCCAACGTACAAATGACATAAAAACGTTGGCTCCGCGCAAGTATCGCCGAACAAGCTCGTCCTCGCCTATCTCAAAACCCCAAGACAGCGACATCGCACCTCTGCACATGCACAAAACTTCTCAATACACACTTGAACAATGCCACTCTCAAGAAACGTCCGAAACCACCGCAAGTCCCTTCGAGGCAGCAAGCGGTTAACTTCACGCGGACTGCTCCTCGCAAGCGCCCTACTCTTGGGGGTTGCAAGGGCCCAAGATGATGACGATGAGCCAACATCTTCGACAAGTCAATTCTCAGAACCCTTCGTTGACCAAGTCACCGGTCTCCAGATGGAGCGTTTCTTCGGCGCTCGGACATCGTTTGGCTTTGCCTTCGCCCTACCCGAAGCCGAACCCGCAGCAGGCAGCGCCGCATCTTTCATCGGCCAGCTGTCCTTCCCACTTGTCAATGGACAAGGCTGGGGAGCGTTTGGGCTGACTGGGGATATGGAGGGCAACTTCATTCTTGCAGCGTGGCCCGATGGCAATGGCGGTGTCATGGCCTCATTCCGGCAAGCCATTGACGAAGACAATCCTGCTGAAGTCGCCGGCGATTTCAAGATCAGGCCCCTCTCTGATGGCGTCTCTGCTAATGCGACATCTCTTCTGTACACATTCCTCTGCGAGAACTGTCTCGACAGCACTCTGGGCCTCGGGCCGGAGGCGATGGCTGGAGACGCTGTCATCGGTTGGGCTCTTTCGGAACGTCCTCCTCGCGGTGATCCAACAGACCCTGGTGCGTTCCTGGGCTTTCATGAGAGAGGATTTGGGCCTTTTACTGCAAGACTCCTGCAAGCCCGCACTGCAGGATTCGATGCCGTCGCTGCCGCAGCTCTCACACCCGTCCAGGACTCGGGAAGAGCGGTCGCGGCAATTCCAGGGGGTTTTGAGGATGGCGATGGCGATGGTGACGAAGACGAAGATAGCGGCGACGAAACAGGGGGAGGAGGGTTTGACGGCGGTGATGACAGCGACTCGGACGATGACGATTGATGAGTGTATTCTTTTCGGTAGCCAAGTTTGTTTTATCATGATTTTGACTTCAAAAGGCTGCATTGAAGGCAGAGAATGCGATACCGTGAACTTTTGGAAAATCCCCTAGGCGACCTCTGCTTCAATGATGCTCTCAACCGCCTGTACAGCCTTCCAGATCTTCACAATGCGAAGACCAGCTTCTTGGAAAAGCTTCTCCCATTCCTTCTCCGTCCTTTCTTTGGCTGAGAGGCAGGCCATGACCGTGATGTCTGATACAGTAACCCGTGGGGAAGGATTGAGCGTGCTGATCAGACTTTCGTGCACGAGAATCCGGGAATATCCAGGTTCCATGGCCTCAGCCACGTTCTTCAGGATCTGGATCGCCTCTGGGTCTGCCCAATCGTGAAGTACATTGTGCATGAAATAGGCACGAGCCCCTTTGACTGGCTGGGCCTGGAAGAAGTCGTGTGGTTGCACAGAAATGCTCTCAACTGGTTTCACATCTTTGAGAATATCCGGTAGATCTTGGAGGATCAGGCTGCCTTTAGGTGTATCGGGATGGCGGATGCTAAACTTAGTCAAGTCATGGCCTTTACCGCCGCCCATATCTACGACAAGGGCGCGATCAAGCTTCGCGCCTTTGATCAGAATGTCTGTCTCAAACACCTCTGGCCAGGGCGTGAGATTGTACTTTGAGTGGCACTCCATGGCGTCGTTGAAGGAGTCTCGCAATGTTGTATCCGCACCAATGTCTTCAAACAAGTTTTGTTTCCGTCCAGTCATATATTGCCAATTGCTGTTAGTGACATCTGTCGGGTTATTGAACCCATTGTCCTGAAGAAAGGCTGGGAGTGTGCGGAACATGGCGATGTTGAGATTCTTGTAGAAGTCGCCGTACATGGATGAGAATGCTCGATCCGAAACAAGAGCCTCGACCCAGGGAGTCGGGGCATACTCATCCTCACCCACCTCACTGATGAGATGCTGTCCAGATATCTGTCTCATCATTCGCTCTGCCGTTGCAAGTCAGCTTGATGGGTTGTCCCCGACCCAGGGGCCTGCTGGAATGTGTGAACTCACTGATCAGCACCGGATCTGCCTCAACCAGCCCGGCTAGGTCTTCTGCCTTTGCGGGCTTGCCTCCTATTTCAATCCATTTGTTGAAAACGCCAGCATCGATCAGTGTCTTGACTGATGCATTTGTGGCTCCATTCACCCAGTTTTGCTCCCAAGCAATATCCCAAGGCGATTGAACACTTCTGAGAGCCCTAAAAAGTGCATTTCTTACACGAACCCTTTCGGACTCGGAGGTGAGCGAATCAAGGGTGAGTCCCTCGAGGTTACTCACAAGTTGATCTGCGAATTCCATGGTCAAGATGTGAAAGCAACAGGGCACGATATAATAGTAACAACGGAATGCAGGTCTTTCTTTTCGATGATATATTCAGTCGGCTTATTGGGTGTGCAACATTGAAAAGTCCACGTCAGCTTAACATACAGTACAACCTTGTCGCAGCGATGGTGCCTGAGGTTGCATTTGAGGCATTATCAACCCCTTGCAGGGTATCGAACTTGCTCCACAGGCGCACAGGGAGGTTGAGGTCGACCAACAGACCAGACCCCATCTTGAGCGACGGGCCGGAATCTCCATGCAAGCGAGAGTCAGGCAAACTACGATAATTATACAGTTCACAGAAATCGTTTGGACTCTTTATAAGGGGACGAACAACCGAAACGACAGACTGATGCATCAAGCCCTGGTCGTTCCTAGATGAACCTCACATCACTGCTTGCTGGATACGAGAGCCTGCTGGAAGGACACAACAACCAACAATCTGTGCCAAGCGTACTAGCTGTTGGTCCAGGTGGGTGGGGCTGCCTCGCAACCAACCACGTAAGGCCCTCCGGACCTTAAAAGCTGCCCCTTGACAAGAACACCAACAAAGCCCGCTGTAACTGGATCTATCAGATTGGGAAATGATGCAGGGGTACGCACATCAGTTACAGGGGTTGGAATCCTGCCAGCAGCAGCGTGCCCCAGGGTCTTTGGCTCTATCTCACCCTCAACTACGTAACTTGGGGTCAATGTTTCCAGTAAAGATGTTGGTCGTGGCGTTGATCTTTTCCTGTTGGTGCAAAGACCAACAGGAGACAAACCTTTCGTTTCTGCCCGCCCCCAAACTCGATGGCTTCTGTTCTGGTTAAAAGGTCCACGCTCGCTGTGAACGTTCATTCGGACCCCACGACAACTATTGAGCTCCCACTGGTCGATATTCCCCGGGATTGATTATGACTCAAGATGGGGTTGTGGACAGTTGATGAGTACGGAACTATAGCAGATAGAGCCTGCTGGGCTATGTTTGCGGTCACTACAGGTCAGTTCGAAAACGGAGAGTCATGGACGACTCGATCAAGTGGGCCAAACTGACAGATTGATTCCATGGGAAGTCGTCGTCGCTCTTCGAATCTGGTGCCGAGTAGTCCACGGACATGGCGCTTCTGGGCCTGGGTTAGATGACTATATTACCGTTCTTTGCAACGCCGTCCTGCTTGTCACCTGTATCTTGATCACAATTGGATCACACCACGGGCTAGGCCAGCGCGGAGCCGACCTCGACACTGCCAAAATCCCCGAAGCACTTCGATGGAATGTAATCATCTCTTCGGTACTGATATGGGTCTTCTCGCTGCCCAAGTTCGCTATCATCGCCATTCTCAAACGTATCCTCAACTACGGACGGAAGACGGCAATACTGTTCTGGGGCTTGGCTCTTACCTCGCAAGCTTCCATTCTCGCCACGTCTATATGGTGGTGGAAGCAATGTGACCCCGTGGAATTCGGGTGGGATAAGTCCATCCAAGGAGGAACATGTGCAGAGATCAAGGTCTTGGCTGACCTCGGCTACTTCACATCGGCTTACTCAGCATTTCTCGATCTGTTCTTCGCACTGTATCCGATTCCATTCATCATGAGACTCAACATGAGCCTGAAACAACGCGTGGCAATGTCAATTGCCCTTGGTCTGAGCTCGCTCGCCTGTATCGTCTCCATCTACAAGTTAGCTATCTTTGGCCAGGTCTTCGCGCAGTTAGCTCTCGATCCGACTTGTGAGTCCCCAAGGATTGTTCTTCCGCTCTATAGACTGACGTGTCATCTCCTTGTGCAAGATCCGGTTCCATACCTTGACATACTAGGCGTCGCTGAAGGCTGCATTCTTATCATTTGCGCCTCTCTTCCCACGCTGGGGTCACTTGCCCGCGCGACCAAGGGCAGATTGACTTCGACCACGGGGGATTCGAGCCGCCGCGCTCCTGGGGACACTGACCATGGCGAAAGGAAATGGTTCCACGTAAAAAGCCACATGCTCAGCCACGTTGATACGGAGCACACATCATCTCATGGTCATTCGAGTGTTGATGACATCCCTTTAGTTCAAGCATCAAGTCGATGACAGAGCCCAGCAGTCTTGACCGCCGCGAAGGCTCTGTGAGTAAATATATGCCAAGCTGAGCCACAATGTAATGGTGTTCAGAATTAGCCTTGCTCGGACGAAGATACGACCATGCTTGAAATCACCAGTGGGATGCTGGCATCAGACCTGAACCTCCTGAGTCACTGTAGAAGATTCAGATGTATGCCTCGTCGAGTTCAAGTCAGCGCATGCAGATTCTGCGGACAGGTATATCTGGGCACTACTTGCACACTTAACGCTGGAAGTCTGGGAAAGTAATTATAATGGGCGCATGTGCGAGCGGCACAATCTTTTGCAAGGGCGAACTTGCTAGTTCTAAAGCATCTCGTTTCGTCGTTGACCACGGCCGCACCATCGGCCAGCGAGCTTGCTTTTCCTCTTTGTGCGCGACAACATTTCACCCCCTATAGCTTGGCTGAGCATAATATTCGTCTACAAGACTCAGCTGTCTTATTTCCCTGATCATATTACCACCCTGGATGGCAGCGGCGTCATGCTGTGTCGCCAGTGGTTTAATGGGAGCGGCCGTACGATATTGAGGGATCAAAGCTACCGCCGCAGCCATCCCCCATCATTTGTCGCAGCAGGTCTCATTCCAGGTCCATTAGGGTCGTCAGACCATTGCACATTGTCCGTCTCTGCGTCGTCGTTTTGTCTTGCCAAGGACGTTGCGAGTGTGGTCCGACCGCCCGAAAGTCAGAGGATTGCAGCTTGCTGGACTGTCTTTTGCCCTCGCGCACCATGAACACGCAAGTGTCACGGTGGCAAGATATGCCTGTAGTATGCGCCTTCTCCTGATAGCCTATATTCAAGTAAACCGTCGGTGCTTCCATCCACGAGGAGTCGCTCTGGCCGAAATCGATGCCATGCCTCTAGTGAACGGTTTGTCACATGCCAGCCCATGAACATCCGTTCATAGCTTGCAAACACCGGCTCACCCTCATTAAGAACTGAAAGATGTCGTTACCAGAGGTGTTTACGTGTTGGACTACCTATGACTCGATGCCACTGCTATATAGCTTCAACCAACCTAATCATCCCTTCGATTCGGTGCTCTCTGCTTCACAAGTACTGCAAGAGCAGTTGAAACCCCACATTGACGATAAGTAGAGCTGTCTTGTCTCCAAAGGCATTTGTGATGATTCAAGATAGCTAATGACGATCTCGGAACCAGGTTGCACTGTTTTGGAAATTATGATTCTTTGAGTGAGGGTCTCCTCGTCGAATTCGTACGTCGCATTGGGATCACAGTCGTGATTGAGAAGCTACAGGAAACGTCAGTGCATGCTCCTAGACCCCCAACCAGTGGCTATGATACCGATATGCTTGGAAACACAGCAAGATATGTTCCGCTCTGCATCTTCAATGCAAAAGCATTGGCTCTTATGCGGTCTGTCAAAGGGTCTACCCGGCTCACAGCGTGTAGTTGCCAGAACATTGTTCTTGCCTCAGGTGGCAACGCTGCTACAGCCTCGTGATGAAGCTGAATCCAAGCCTTTTGGTCCAATCGTGAATAAACATCAAAATTAAATAGCAAAATAGGTTCGTGTGCCATGATCACGTCTCCTCGTCGTAGTAGTTGCTTTGCGGCCAGACCACGCCCGCGTGCCGGTATGTCAGCGATGCGAAAATAGTCGGACTGGGCGATGTCGGACTGGTGTTCAGTGGCGCTCAATCTAACGGAGAGGGATTGTTCAAGATGTGCTGCAATGTCCTGCGTGCAGAGCACACTTGCTCCAAATCCCGAAGGACGGACGGAGGACGAGTACAAGTGAAATGGGCTGATGGATGATTGCAGTTCTGTAGGGAGCTGGCGGCGCTCGAGAGTCCATGGCTGCGTCGAACTTTCCCGAGGAGGCGAATTTGCAAAGCCTGATTCTTCATCCTGTCCGCAAAAGTTGCGATCCAGCATCGGCAGGTGTTTTGGGAGGCAGGCTGATACGGTGGGCTGCCATCTAGCACCGAGAAGCCAGAGAATTGCAAACCAATAAGGCGTCATGACTGTTGTTGTGTTTCCGCCTAACCACCAGAGGTCGCTCCGAGGTCTCTGAGTCTACTTATACGAAGAGGATGAGGAGAACAAATGTGGATCGATCTTGACTTAATGACTGAGCTAACTGAAAAGAAGGAAGGCAACGAGACTAGAGCGGCGCCCAAGAATTAAAGAAGGCTGCGATGTGGGTCAAGTGCGCAGCCCACCAAGAGGCCCCGGCCGGGCCAATTGCCCGCACCGGATGAGGTTACTCCTCTGGTGGTGGGGGGATCTCGCTGGCGCATTCATCTTCACCATCGTTGTCAGGGTCAGACTCTTTGCAAATCGCCTTGTAGGTTGGGTGCTGCTCCTCAATAGGCGCCGCCTCCCCCTCCTCATCGACCTCATAACCTGCAACAGTCAGTGTTAAATAAGGATATGACCGGAAGCGGAACGCAACATACGTAGCGCCCACAAAGCCGAGGCCTCGCCATCCACAAGGTATGGTGTGATCGAGCATTTATCCTTCAGTGTTTCGACATCACCTTTGCATACTTTCGCACTGGCACCCTTGCCAAGAGGTACGGTCTCTAAGTTTTGTTTAGAGATGTTGCCGCAACTCTCGATTAGCTTGGGAAAGAAGACCCATCTGCTCCAGAATTTGTCAGAGGATGGAGGTTCTGCCGCAAGTTCGACAGAAAACAGTTTGGCAGTGGTCGTACTCCCTTAGCGCCAGGTTAGTCTAACATAGGAGGATTCCAGTGTTGCCAATGGCGATGACTCACAAGAGTAGGTAACTCCAGCCCCAAAGACATCCTTCACCACTCCTTCCAGGCCGGCAGAGAAGCCGCGGCTGACTGAGGTTTCTGTACCTTGGGTTATCGCTACGGTGAAGCCCGGAGGGCCACCTTCTCCAGCAGCG
The DNA here is from genome assembly GCA_027569275.1 of Emericellopsis terricola. Classification (NCBI taxonomy): domain Eukaryota; kingdom Fungi; phylum Ascomycota; class Sordariomycetes; order Hypocreales; family Bionectriaceae; genus Emericellopsis; species Emericellopsis terricola. The sequence goes on from JAPDEU010000025.1 coordinate 276,274, forward strand.
CCTGGGGCTCTCGTCTCGGGTCCCAGCAGCCCCGTTCGCCTCAGCTCGCAGAATACCTGACATTGATTCGAAGTGGCGGAGATTGGGCCACAAGAACCATCTTCCTCATTGTATGTGATGCCCTCCGGGCGGGCGCAATCCGTCCGAGACGACCCGAAGAATCCAACTGGACAATCCGTGTCTTCTTCTCGAGCTCTCAGAGGGCCTTCGCCAACAAACTCGAGCCAAGTCCTTCTGCCCCGTGTCCGGGCAGAGCCGGGAGTATCAGGGGGGTTCATGCCAGGGGGGGCTCGGAGGTTGATGCCGGCATAGATGCCGTAGGCTGCAAATGTAAGATTGTTGACAACATGCACGCCAGTAAAAGTCCCGAGTTTGTTGCAGTCTTTGAAGAGCTGTGCAATACCTCGCTTGGCTTCACCTTGAGTGATAGTGCGGTTGCGTGCATTTCCGTTGCAAATTGATACGATGGTCGTGTTCTCACGCTTGTAGACGCATTCGTCCGTCAGCATAGGGAAGCCCCCGGGAAGCGACAAGCTGTCGCCAAGCATTCGGCCAGCATTCTCAAGGTCCTTTTGCTCAAGACTGTGTCGGGAGGTTAGAGTGGTTCAAGTGCACACAGAGGTTGTTAACACTGCACTGACCCTCGGTCTGCATTGCACCGACTATACGAATCATCGTGGCGCTTCTCAACAAGGACGGAGGAATAGACGAGTGAGCTCCAGCTCAAAAGAGTAATCACGCGCTGCAGCATTGTGACCGGCTTCTTCGTTCAGTCGAGCTCGGAGAGTTGATATGCTAGGCACTGTCTCAATCCACCAGAAAGGCGACAAGGCAAGGTTCTTATACAAGGAATCAAGCCATGTGTACTCATGGAGCCGAAGAGCATCGTCCCATGACATCTTCTACTGGCGGTCGTAATGGTCCCATGTCTGTCGCGAGATGCATAGGAACTGCTTCAATGCATGCGGTGCCAAGCGATATGTAACACCTGGCAATCGTTTTTAGATATGGCCATCGCATCCTTCTCTTTACCCAGACGCCCAGAACCTGGCGACGGTGAGCCAGAAAACTGAGCTGGCCGACTGAAGTTGGTCCTAGGAACGGAAAAGGACGGATTGCATGTCACCGTTGATGCCAGACTCACATTGGGGGCCAAAAAAGGAACTTTTGCAACGAGGCCCTCTTTCATCGTCGATTTTTCTCCGCACCTGTAGGCATGTACGTAAAGCCGCCGATCCGCTGCATTTCACAAACACCAGCCGTGCGGTGGACGCGGTGCAAGCCTTGTAATAACTGCCAGAACCAACAGCAGACCCAGATATTGTCCACTGAGCTCGCCGGGTATGTGCGCCCACAAGATATCTGCCCTGTCACGCAATGTCAAGATGACAAACGTGCCAGTTATCCATTCGACAATAGTTCATTATTAAGGGCGAATCTCTACAAGCTTCGTCGTGGCTCGTATTGAAACTGTCGCGATATTGTGGGTTGTTGTGGAGCCCTCCCTGGGCGCCGGCGTTGGTCAAGTGGTTTTTGTTCCTGGCATGCGACAGTCGCTGCGATGATGTCATGTGGCTTGGAAAGTCCCCTTGGCGCCTCGGCTAGTTCCCATCTTCCCCCGCTGTCACTGCCCCCCAGGAGGCTCGGCGGCTCGGCCCCGCCAGTCTCCCAGCCGACTCACTGTGACTCGCTAGATCTCTACGGAAGACCATCCTTATTGAGCCTTGCTGGGCTGCAGTCCGGCGACAGGGGCTAGTTGTTGATCGCTTGCTAAAAGTGCGATCTAACACACCATGGAAAAAGACGCACTATGACGCTCAAAGAATCTGCCCAGACCTCACCGGTCTACGACATGCTGCAGCTCAGCGTTTGACCTGGCACTACATGTACATGCACTCCATCGACGAGAACAACAGACCAAAGACCTCCTGCAATCTCCTCCCTCTCCTCCATTCGCAGAATTCTGAGGCCACTATGACAGAAATTCACAACTTCACTCTTTCGGACGCCCAGGCGGTAGGTCCCTCTAGCATTTTGCATTTCTCACCCATTCATTAAGAAGCATAATTAAGACGAGAGTCATTATCACTAACCTTTTGAAGATCCAGCATTCATGGAAATTTAACAAAGTTGCTTTTGGACGCCTGGATGAGGCATACGGCCTCACGATTTTGTGTAGGGCCACTGTCTCCAGCGTCGGCATCGACCTTCCTGGTCTTAGCCCTTACACATTTGGTGCCGGGAAGGAATGGGAAATGTTTCGACCGTGCTGTCCTCCCGATACGAGCGATCCCTCAGGCAAGCAAAACCTATACTATACCGAGTACGATGGCGTGTCGAAGTACTGCGGGACGACGAATACAACTGTGGCACGGGGGTGGACTGAATGTCTCGAGGCAGCTTTGGAGAGGGAGCTTGCACGCACCAATATTGATGCGATCAAGGGCAATGAGTCCAAGGTCGAAGTCACTAACAGATGCGAATGGCTTGACTATGATCTTGTGCGCGAGGGTATGGCTGCTGAAAGTGGCGCACAGTGTCAGTGGACGGGCAGTGTCCGGCTCATGTTCATGTCACTTCTATTAGCCTCTGCTTTCTGCCTTTCAGGCTGAGTGTGAAGACAAGTTGACGTCTTGTCTCCCTCCATTCTGCCGTTAGTCAGTATGTGCAACTCCTTTACTAGCAAGTAGTAAGACATTGGGTTATATAGAAAGTCTGATTATGCTTTCGCCCTCTTTCATTCTCCTACTTCGGCTTGATATACCTTCGCCCCATGTCTGCGCAGGATCTGTAATATGTTCCCATGTCCCTTGCGCGTTGCTACTGACAGTGCGGTCTCGTAATCGTGAGCGGCGGCTGCGCAGTCGCCCACAGCGTTCACATCTGCCCCGTGGTCCAACAGTGTCTGCACCATGTTCTCATCGCCACCAGATGCAGCCATGAACAACGGAACTGGCCAGTATCGATCATTTCTGTCGTTGGCGTCTGCTCCGTGCTTCAGCAACATCTGTACCATCTCCCGGCTGCCAGCATTGATTGCATGCTGCAGTGCACTGGGTCCTTCACTCTCCCGCGTGACGTTTACCGGTACTCCCTTGTCCAGCAGCGTCTTCAATACTCTTTTGAGACCCTGCATGGTCGCCTCCCGCAGCAACCAGCTACCGTCAATGACATGAGCTCCATTCGCTAATAGTATCATTGCAATTTCCTCCTGACCTTCAAACACTGCCAATGAAAGTGCGCCATCACATACGTCGCATTCAACATTTGCTCCATGCTCCAGCAATAGTCTCACCAGCTCTTCATTTCCCTGCACTGTTGCTCGCTCCAGTGCACTATAATCCCCATGGACATTAATATCAGCCCCGTGCTTGATGAGCATCAGCACTATGTCCGTATGCTTTTCTTCCACGGCTGTCAGCAGTGCCAAAGTCTTGTCCACGTCAGTGCCACGCTGAAGAAACGTCCGGACAACGTGCTTATGACCTGCCTGTACGGCATACGGGAAAGAGCCCTCCACGAAGTCCGAGTGTGGGTTTTGGTCGAGCAGCATCTGGACGACTCTGAGGTACCCTAAAACACTCGCGATCTCCAGAGCTGTCTGAATGTCATAGTCATCTTTATCCTTGCCCAGCTTCTTTCCAGCCCTGGTGTAGCGAGCAAGACGGTTAGCCAGGACAGCGTGATGGCCTAGAACCGCCGCCAAGTACAGTCCTGCGACATTTGGCCGAACCAAAGGCGCCCCTCTGTTTGATCTGTAAAACCGGCCGGCTCTCCAGTGAATTTCGAACCAGGAAGGAGGGCTTTCACCGCGGCGACCATAAAGCTGAGATAGCTGAGCTGCCATCGCGTTCCCGGGCTTGAATCGTCCAGCTCGAAAATGGGAAGGCCAGAATTCTGCTGCGTATGCCACGAAACATTGGACATGATTATTCTGGTCCAGCAGTCCTTTGACCAGTTCAAGAATATCGCTGCGCTTAAGCCGCTGCTCCAAGTCTCGAGTGGTCTCCTGTACGTCTTCCATTGTGAGAAATCGGACGCACACCCGTGCCATCTGTTCCTCTGTTGTTTCAGGATCGAGACAATGCTTCCAACCGGGGCCTGGCTCGTCAACTCGACTGTCTGCCTGCAAGAATTCCTTGGCCGTTTGATGGATGAGGTATATGCGGTCGTGCTGGATGAACACAAAGAGACCACACCACTGTCGAAGACTCTCTCTCACCCAGCTAAAGTCTAATTGCGCGCTTCCCACGCTTTCTATCGTTGGCCCTTGATAGGTAGCAATGCCCAGAGCAATCGCCATTTCGGGTACCGTGAGAGCACGTCGGCTTCCAACGATGATCTGCAGAGTCTTCCGAACCTGGTGCTTGTGTCGAGCATCGACTTTTGACAAAATCTTCTCGTAAGCATTATCAACCGAAGTTGGAAGCGTTGGGATGTCTTCGGTCTCTGGTCGCAAACTGTTCCCAAAAGTGGCGTATATCTCTTCCAAAGCCAAATAGAGCCATAGATAAGTTCTTTGTTTCATCTGCAGCAGTTCCCTCTCCAGTTGCTGCTGTACTTTGTCGGGTAATCGTAAGTCAGCTGAAAGTTTGGAGATGCGCTGCCGCACTACCGCGTTGACCTCCTTGCTGATCTCACTGTTCTTGTCCTCTCCCTTGATTCGAACAGTTGGAAGCCCTCGTACTGTCGCCTCAAGTTCGCGCTCAATATCCCGGTACGGGCGACTGGTGACCAATAGTCTTAGTCGTGGCGCACTGTCCGTTGAAGCCGTGCATCTCTCGTGAAAGCTTCGGAGCAGTTGTGCGAGTCGCGATTGATCTGCCGGCCGACACTCGTCAAGCGCATCGAACACGCAAATGATGTCCTTGGCTTTTGGATCGTGAGCAGCGGCTTGTAAAATTCGCCATAGCTCTAAAGATTCCGTTGGCATCATCTTCCCATTCCTGTCCCACGGACCGACCGCGTGATTGATCAGCCATGGCTGTTGAGTGAACAGTTGGTGAAGAATCGCGCAAAGTGCTGTAGCAACGTTATCTTGCTCATCGTTGTCTTTGAAGAAGAAGTAACAGGTGCTACGCTCCAGGGATGCAGGTAGTTCGAGGTCAACCAGTGTCTTAGCCAGAACGGATTTCCCACATCCTGGGTCAGCTGAGATCCATAGCAGTGCATGCTTGCTAGCCTTCCAGCTTATGTACTGTTTATCATTCAATACCCATCGGCAAGTGCCATCAGCTCGGGCCGGGTTGATATCCTTGAACTCTTCATATTTGCAAGTCTTCAATTCCTGATGGCATTGTCGATGCTTCTCGTTTTCATAGACGCCCTCGACTCTCGTGTCTTGTTGTTGTATTTCACGGAGTTGGTCTCGATGATGCATCCGTGATGACGAGATGCCTGGTCCTCGTTAGTCTTGTCATTGATACCATTTTCCCGTTAAAAACGCTTGGCAAGCCTACCGATGCCTTGACAAGCGCTTACGAAGAGGCCTCTTATCTTGCTGGCAACTAGTTGATACTGAGGGTCTGATGGTCCAGAAAACTTGTTCATGAGAATGTGGTTTCTCTCAAGAGGAATACTCTCGTTGCTGATATCAAGGCATGCCGAGGACCTGTCAACAAGCTGACAATGCCAAGTATCAAGTCAGCGACTGGTCATTGTAATGAGGGGCGCGACACCAAGACAATACAAGCACGACGCAGTGTGATACTTACCAGGGCGTTCACCTTGTGGGTGATTCTCTTCTCATAGAAGCAATAAATCCCACCACCTCGTGTCTTGATGCTCTGCCCGATGCCGTTACTGAAGTCGGCGATGGACGCTGATATCTTGAAGCTTGGTCCTTTCAAGTAATCCAGAAGCCTGCTTACCCCTTTCGATCTGGCCATTGAGTGGTACTCAGTCTGGAGTCTGACATACCATTGAGAGACGTTCTGGAGTCCAGTTCCTCGAAAAGGCGTCGCGAGAAACACGATGCCATGTGTCGCAACTGCTATGTCATGGTAATCGTTGCTGTCTTCACGCTGAGCTAGCACAAGACCTCGGCTTAGGATGAGGCCACCAAGACACGAAGCGATGAAGATGATCGGCTTCGGATGCGTTGTGTTGGCGCCTTCTTTTCTCTCATTCAGCACGAGCTGATTGTATAGGGCATTCATGAGCAGCAGCGCCAACTCGTCAAAATGCATCGGCTCCAAGTCACGATCTGGAAACATCTCAGCCGGCCAGTCGCAAGTGTAAATACAAGCTGGTCCAACAATCGCAGGCAGCATCTTCTCATCGGATAGCCAGTTAACGTCCGGGCGCTTCTCCTCCGTATCTCCCCTCATTGTCCATGTTGATTGAGAGTTGGTATCGAAGCCATGAATAGCGACAATGCTCACGTTGGCATCCCCGCCATCGTTAACATTTGGATTGACTTGGATGAGGCGAACACCGCCCGGTAGTCGATTGGCTCCAGCTGCTCGCGATGTTCGATGACGCAATATAATACACGGAATGCCCACGGCTAAGCACAAGGTAAAAGCGACGAGCAAGAAAATAGTCATAGTAGGAAGTAACAACGACGCGCTCTGCTTGAAAAGTCGCATAGAGCAGATAGAAAAGTAACGGTCGAGAATACAAGTTAACGTGAGTGGGACTCCCGCAGAGGGTGAGTAAGCCTGCGAGCGGGTTCATGATGTGGCTAGGCAAGAGGTTCCTCGGCTTTACGAATATATAGGGAAGAGCCGTCGGACTAGCTAATTAATCCCGTGTTAGACTAGCTAATTAATCCTGTGTCCGACTAGCTAATAAATACTATGTATTAGACTAGCTAATTAATTATTAGGATCTAGGGTTATTTAAGCTATAATAAATAAGTCCTTTAATTTCCTTTTATTATTATAAAAGCTACTTTTTATTATAACCTAGTATACAACTATATACGCCTCTTATATACCCCCTATAATCTTCCTCTAATTATTATTAATACTCCTATCTAAGCATAAGGCTTACTAAGATTACTATAATCCTTATAAGCCTTATACTTAGGATCACTATAGTATTACTAAGCCTAGCTATAACGACTTGGCGCTTGTTAAAGGAAAGAGAGCCCCCTTGCCGTGGCGCAGAAGTCACGGCGCGCGGGAAATTACGTAGCGCTATGACTTAATAGGGGGGGTCGCGCTATAATAGTGCGTCGCGCGAAAGAGGATCGAAAGAAAGAGTCGATAGTAATTAATCAAGTAGTGCGTAGTATAGGTCCGCGATCCGGTCGATAGGGGGATGTTATAACCTAGCATGCGACTGTATGCGCCTCTTACGTGTACCCCACTTTTTCCAACTAACTACACACTAATTACACTAATTACTTAATATAATACTATAAATATAGTAATTAATTATATTTAATTATTTATAATTACCTTTACTTACTTATAATTATTTAATAATTATTATAATATATAAGAAGCTATACTTTACTATAGTTAGTCTTTACCTAGCTCTCTAGCTATTAATATAATAATTAATACTTAGATTATTACTATCTCTATATATTAACTATAACCCGACTACTTAAGTCTATAATAACCTAGTATACTTAGTTTATAAACTAACTTTAGTCTACCTACCCTATAGCTAGCCTAACCTAAATATTATATATTAATAGCTCTTATTTAATATATTACCTTATTAGGTACTTAAGTAATATAATATAATAGCTAATAATTAGTAATACTAAGACTTAGGAGAAATTATTAAGCCTAAATACCCTAGATCTAATATATAAGCTAGGGTATTTAGGCTTAATAAGGGTTAGGGTTAGCTAGGGTTAGGGTTAGGGTTAGGGGTTAGGGGTTAGGGTTAGGGTTAGGGTTAGGGTTAGGGGTTAGGGGGGTTTAGGGTTAGGGTTAGGGGTTAGGGGGTTAGGGTTAGGGTTAGGGGGTTAGGGTTAGGG